>JAFFZH010015942.1:0-29957 GCA_018420115.1 Euura saliciscinereae
TTTTTTTTTTTTTTTTTTTTTACTGGAATAACTGTATCACAATGACCACGAAAGGTGTAAGTGTTGAGGATAGCCATCGCCTTTTATGTGCCGCAAGGTGATGCAACAATTGTTAGAGCACTACACAGATCTTGGTATACGTTAAAGAGCTGTGAAGCCTAGTCTCCTGGCTGGCTCTGATGCTCTGATTTCAGGAAGGCGGTTTCGGCCTAACGTGAGCAATATCACGGTACAAATATTGAAGAGCCCCTGGAAAAGCTCTGAAGCCCCTTTTCCCTATTAAGTTCCTTGCCATGCGGTGTCCGTTAAATTATATTAAAATGTCGACCCCACTACGATTATGTATGGAACCCATCCCAATTTTTATGTTGCTCTTTTGGGTGTTCACGTTAAGTTGGGTCTCACTGTGGGCTGGGTGTTCCATAATTGATGATTAGTGAGTTGATTATTTCTTGGGAAAATATAATATGGGGGGAAGTTAAATTTCCATTACCACGGCATATTTGATCCATTATTAAACGCTGTGTATATCTTATCTCTACATAGAAGAATGAATCAGAAATTGGGCGTCAGGAAATCGAATAGTGTAATATAATATAGTGAAGTGTGATACCTTCTACTATTATTATTAATTTTTTATTTTTTTTATTTTTTATATTATTCGAACCTCAGCATCAACATCTAAGGTAAATCTTGAGCAAAGTGTAATCAGCGACGATAAATATATAAGGGGCAAGATCCACGAAATGAGAATATTCTTCTGCTTCTGTTCACCATTTCATTTTAATTTCCTTGGAATCTACATTTCCTCTGATGACTTTTTCTCGACGATCCGGATCACCGAGAAACTCTCTAAACCTGTCCGACAGGATTGGAACACTTTTTATTTGAAAAGCTGACAACTAATTACACGATCCTCGAAAAAGTTCGACAAAACCGAAGGATGGCATGCAGAAATTGGAAAGAAGCAAAAAAGAATCCTTCATTCGATCGGGGGATTGTGAAATTCTGGAATCCGGTAAACGGTAAAAGGTAGAAGGTAAAGGGTAAAAGGCAGAGTGATTTGATTCGATTTCAACGTGTACGTGGATACTTGAATTTGATGTCACTTGGTGCGTGCACTGCACCACGATGAAAGGCACTGGGTTGGGTAGGTTGTAGATATACCTAGTACACACTGCTACTGCTACAGCAACCACTATGTAGTTTATTTTTACATAACCATTGTACAATACAATACAAGTGGTTTTACCTGGGGGTAAAAACTGTTTCCGAGAATAGAACAACTGAGGTAATTGTCACGATGGTTACTCGTTAGCCTATGTGTGAATAATGTGAACAACTTATCAGTACACACTGACTACGATGGAGCTTGCTTGATACAGTCACGACCCTATGCTCGGATGCACATATCTACATCCACAACTGAATTCTTTAACCGCGTGCACACGTATCCGTGCAATTACAGTGCGTTCCATCAGCCATCTACGTGCACTCGAGTTGTCTTTGTATCTGGACGAAGGCGGGAACACTTGTTGTGCTCCTTTTCCCTTTTCCTTACTATTCTCTTTTTATGCGTCGTGTATGTGTACCCGAAAGTTTATTTCGAAAGAATGGCCACAAACTCCAAAGCTCATAAATTGGATCGTGCTGAAGATCAATCCATGAGGTTCCCTACCGCTACCAGTTCATGTGTTGAGGGTTCGAAATAGGCAGGGGTGAAGTCTGAAAACGTCGGCAATTTGGGTCGCAGTAGGCGTTTACTGGAAAGGAGAGAAAAATCAGAATTCTGAATCCGTCGTAATCTTGAAGATCCCGTTGTTCCGAAGGGTCGCGCAAGACCGTTCCACAAAATTTTTTACAGCCGGATGGGTTTCAAGAAAAATTTGTATTTGGATGAGATCGTCAGGTTTTCTCCAGATTCAGTAAGATTTTAAAAAATTTACGAGCATTCGACTGTTTTTCCATATTTTTATGACATTCCATGTGACTTTTATGAAAATGTTGCTGAAATTCGGAACGGAATTCCTTATTTCATGAGTATTCACAGGAGTTTATGATAATTTCAAAAACTGTATGACCCTCCGTGGGATTTCATAAGGATTTAGCAAGAACTTTGCGAGAACTAACAAGGATTCCACACATTTCATAAGTTTCAAGTTGCTGTCATGAGAATTACACAGATTTCATGGGTTCCAGTTGTTGGATTTCATGAAGTGGTCACAAGATTTTCGAAAAATTTTCTCAGCTTTTGTGAACATTTTTGCAGAACAGCAAAGAAGTCTTCGAAACCTTGACATCATGTTTTTAACCTTCATTCGAACCATATGGAATCCGCGAGAGCGTTTTGAAACCCTCGTCAAATTCTTGTCAGATCAATGACATGGAATTAAATGATTCAAATTCCCCGCTCAACCCTGATTGTGAGCCTTGAAGAGCATAAAACTTTTTAGGACAACGCATCCACTCATTGTATACGGACAATGAAAAAAAAATCAGAGTACTGTTTTATTGCAGTACCCGAAGGTCACGAAAATCAGTAAAATTCGAAACCGATATCAAGATAGGACGGTGGAAAATTTTTCATCGACGTAGGTGAGAATAAGATGACGAGATATACCAGAGACACCGCTGTTTGGAACCATGGACAATAACCTAGCGACTCCGACTCCCTTATATTGGTGAATTTGAATATTACCCTGCCCATGATCGATCCAGGACCAGGGCTTGTACGGCCTTCTCAGCATACGATTGGAGGCCATCACGGCACTTACCTATAACATAAAATGAGAATATCGTAAGTTTCTGATCTAGGTATACCGAGTGCTACGCTAGGCTCGAATTGCCTCTTGTGTATATAGTTATGGCCTACGGTAGGGATCAGCGAGACTCCTGACCCCCTGAAAGATTATGCCGGAAAGGATTAAGCCCAGTATACTAGCCGAGACGAGGGAAAGTGATTCCCTAAGACGGGGGCCCTAGTGGGTATTGTACAAGTAGTCGTGGCTGATAAGGGTCGCTACTCAGACCCTGACTCGCAACCCCCATTTCCCATATAGTCGAGCCCGCCTCGAGAGTCGGGTATAGATATTACGAGGAGTGGGGGGAAAAACTATTTTTTAAGAGATCCAATATCAAACTGCCCCAGTGGACAAAATGGCGTATACGTGACACGCAAGCTCCCCGTGTATGCCTCGCCGAGCCTATTTGTCCGCTCTGAACATTCTATGTCGGATCTCTTACGTATACCCTGAGGAAGTTATGCAGACCCAGGTGGCGAGTCGAACATTGTTTGGGGAATCAAACTATTGACCTTATTTCACATGAAGATCATTTTCCTCTCCTTCTTTTTCTCTAGTCTCAGACAACTTTCGGAATTGCATTTGAATTCACATGAAGTTGTAGGTGTGTGTACATTTTTTTTATTATTCGTTAAAACTAACAATTACAACGTGTGACGGGCAATTAAATTTCACCTTTTTCGGTCTTATATTGTATTATTTTCATTTGATATTATTTTCTTGCCTTTCATTTTTGTCCAATTAAAAGGAGAACAAATTTAACCCAATCCACATGAAAGAAATTTTATTGCAAAAAGTACAATAGCGTACCTATAGTATTTTAGGAGCAAACGAGGGACAACCATAGGTATTCCTATAATCATAGGACAATATACTGTTTCCCTAGAAATAAGTGCTATAGACTATTGTAATTCTCGCTTCATAGGATCATATTGATACCTTCATGTGTAGCAAGAATTACAATAGTCTGTAGAAATTATTGCTAGGAAAATAGTACAATGTCCTATAATTATAGGAATACTTATGGTTGTACCTCGTTTGCCCCTAAAATACTATATTTTATTGTACTTATACTAGATATGCTATTGTACTTTTTGCAATAAAATTTCTTTCAGTGTCGTTATGTCGTGAAATAATAATAAATTCTGTAAATTCGACGCTCAATAAGTCCATCGAAAAAAAGTAACTATCTTCGATTCAATTTCCGGTCGACTCCATTAATTAATATAAAACCTGAATAACCTTGTTGAATATGAAGTTTGAGTCTGATGATCGATAAAAAGCTCGTCAAGGTGGATTATAAGGATCAGTATCCAGGTCATATAATAATGAAAAGTCATGCGGAAGTGGGAAGGAAGTACCGTCCCATAGTTCACGGAGCTGAAGGGCCTGCAGGAGCTAGAGGACGATATTTTTTGCCATCGAACGACGATAAGTCGATAGGCGTTTGTTTTATCGGTGACTTCGTCGTCGCCCGACGTCGTTTATCAACGTCCAATCAGCGTCTCGCGGCCGCGAACCTCCGAGGCACGTCAAAGAAGAAAAAAAAAGAATATATATATAAAATAAAAGAAAAACAACATTGGGAACTAAAAAAAAGAAAAACATACTAAAGATGAGGCCCCTTCCCCCGGCGCCAACCTTTTCCAGAGTTGGTGCTGCTTTAAATGATATATAGTACGTTTTTGCACGCGGTGCCCCCAATTTGTCTTGGGGTGATACCGCACTGCCACAGGGGTGGAATGCTAATGTCTCGATGACGCGCGTACCACTTTCAGGCCTCCTTCCAACTCTTGCAGCGCGACACTCGCCTAGTCAGAAATTTTAATCCCGTCCAACGTGTCATTTTTTTTTTTTCACGAATCGGTTCTTATGAATATTTGTTTTTCAAATTCTTTTTTTTCCACTTCAAAAATTTCGGATTTTTTATTATAAAATTTGTATTATGAAATTCTCATTATACAATTCAATTTGCCTTCCAAAGTCCCCCTTAATAGCTTGAATGATTGGATTCTCTGATGATTTTCCCAAAGCAGTTGAAATTCAAACTCTTTTCATTTTATAAGTTGCTAATTATTCCCAACATTTTCAAAGTTTCTTATAGATAGTAAGAAATTTGTTCCAGAACGTTCCGAGAATGTTGTTGATTTCAGAATACAATTTTGAATGAAATTTCGATATCGTCCAAGAGGTTAATCACTCCGGAAATTGGCGTACATTGTAAAATTGAACTTCAAGGCTTCAAACACTTCAGAGCCTTGAGAATATTTCTATGGGCTTCGAGAGATTTTACGAGATTTTATAGGTCGTTGCGGGACTTGGAAAACTTGGAAAGACCTCAGAGGACTTCATAGGCTGCATGGGATTCCGGAGGATTTCAATGGAAGTCAAAAGACTTCACAGAATATGATGGAACTTTATGGAGACGTTGCAGAGATTCAACAGACTTTAAAATACTTCAAGATACTTGACACGACTCTACAGGATTTCATGGACTTCGTGGGACTTCACAGCCTGTGTACACAGACTTGAAGAGAGCAGATCGCTCCTCAGTATGCTAAAAAAATTAGAACAAATTGAAGTGGAGCCAAAATTTCATGACACTCTTAAATATTTGTTCCTCTTTAATTTTACTTTTCCTTTTCTATTCATTTATTATATAATAGTACCGCGTATGATGAAACGAATAATTTATCGTCCTTTCATCACGGCAGTCCGTCTCTCGCCTCCGTTTTTCCTCGGTGTACTTTTAAATAGTTAATTTTGTAATAGCTGGTCCGCCGTACCGGCTGGATGCGTATCGGATGGCGACGGTGACGGTGACGGTGCGCCTTAATTTATGGAGATTACCGTTCCGTCAGAGACAGTGGAATAAGAATAAGTACGATGGGTGCTACACACACCTCACCTTGCCTTACCTACACTTTACACATATACACAATAAGATGTCGGCGAAACAAAAGAGACAAACAGAACCGGCGTCTCCTCTCACGGGACAATTCAATCCGTATAACCCATCTAACTTAGCTCTCAGGGTGTTCGGATTGGCGCACAGTTGGACCGCCGGGTATCGCGATCACAGAGTCAGTCCACGACGCTTCCCCTTGCCTTCTTTTTACGCTTTCTGAACAAAGAATCACCCTGTAGTATCTCAACATTCGCCAAGGAAAATAATATCTTCTCGTAAATCTCTAGGAAGGATTTCAGCTCGCAATTAAATAAATTGGAGTCGTCGAGATCCTATACCTTCCGCCCAACTTGACGAGCCAAAAATAATTTCTTACAAATTTTTTCTGACAATAGCAGTAAAAAGAGGGTGAAAAATTAAATTCATTCATTTTCGGAGATTTTTTTATTGTATAAATTGTGAAATATTAATATATGTGGCCATGGCAACCGCTCGAAGTAAGTATATATCTTCCTAAGTGAGGTTATGTTCTCACCACGAACCGAAGGTACGAAAAGTGACTTTGATGCCAGTTGAGATCCGCAATAACGGCATGCGCATAACAACTGTCGTAAAAAATGTTTTTTTTTTGCTTTGGCGGCAGTTCTGAAGTTAATTGTATGAGATGCGACTTTGCAGATCGTAAACAAACATCGAAGAGTGACCTTTTCATTCCTGCACCTGTGCTAAAAATGAGGCAAAAAGGCCGGATGACTTTTGATGCAGTGGCTCTAGAGATTAGTCGGTGTGGCACGTACGTCCGCGTTTGGAAGAATTCCCAATAAAATTCAAGACGGCAGCATCTTTTCCCTGGTCTGGGCAATCTCTTGCGTTAGCTAGACTTCTGAGGCTGGACGGCCTCCTCAGCACCCAATAAACTTACTCGAATCACGTCCCGTGAAAAACAAACAAAGAAAACGCCTCTGCCTCACGACCTCATCTCGGCAGGATCCAATCTATTACAGCGTATTAATTATTCATTAATCATTTTCTATTCTATTCTATTCTATTCGCCCGCCTGGTCCGGACCCCGCGATGGTGGTACGTGACTTTACGAAGTTACGTCTTACGTTTAAATTATACTGGTGCAAATGAAAAATGAAGATTCATGCGGAAGGAAATTCTCATTGTGGATTACGCTTCGCTGTTTGATAAGATGGAGTGAAGGTCCAATGACTTCATTCCTTTTTCCTTCTCTTATTGTTCAGGTATTCCATGAGAACTGAATTTTATGTAGAAAATTCATTTCATTAAATTTGATTTGTAATGATTTTTTGTTGAATCATGCGATATCTATGACTCAAAAGATATGATTTTGTGAAAATTATTTTAATAACGATTTTTCCGGAACTTAAAAGTCCTCATCCTTCAGTAATTTGATTCATTTTTTCTGTTTAAAGAAATTGATATGAAGGTGGCTTCCGTTCGATTGAAAATATTTCACTTTTCTCCAGAAGTGGATTTTCCTTGACTCGGGCGATTTTTTTCTTGACATGGAAATAATCTTCTGTATGAATGGATTTTCTCTGACTCAATTAGAAACAATATCCATTGTAAACGGATCAAATGTCCTTTGACTCAGTAGAAACACTTTGCTCTACCAAGGAATTTTTCTGTGTTTCAAAAGTTTTTAATTCTCTGTGCAGGTTGGTTAATTTTCTATGACTCAAGCGAGGAGATTTCCTCTCTTGGTGATTGTGCCTCGACTCAAGAGATTTCGCTTTTCTCTGCAAGTGAATTTTCCCCAACTTTAGAGACAAGTACTTAGATCCACTATTTCATTCTAATTAAAAACCTCCACTTTCCTCTAATAGAAATTTTTGATTGACTACAAAGAGGTAAAACAGGCTTCTTTAAAACAGTATTTCCAGAGACTCGAGGGACGCATATTTCTCCACACCCCACCAGACGCACTTTTTCCGAAACATGATTATTTATATGGACTCAAGAGACACGCTTTTCGCCAAAACTTGCTTCCCCTCTATTGAAGAACAAAATACACGTTCATCTAATACAACAAATTCTATCCCACTCTAGACCCAATTTTCACCCAAGTTAGAAGAGAAGCGGTTTTCACTGGACTCACGATCAACCGCAATATAAGTTATTTCCCAAAAGCAGACCAAAATACTCTACAGCAACTATCTAATCTCGACGCAGTGTCAACCACTCGCCATATTGAAATCGGGATAGTAGTTCACTGCAGATTTCTATCCAATTGGTCATTCCTTCGTCGGCTTTTGTGTTCGATGGCCTATTCACTGGCAATGCAGATGCGGAAGCGAGATTCTAGGTACGGGGTAGGAAACAGAGAGAAGAGGGAAACCGGCAAGAGGAATTTCCCTCTTCTCTCCCATTTCGTAAACGACGTAGATAGGATAACAAGATAGCATTGTGAGTTTCCCGAAATGTCGTACAGAGGAAAAGACGCTGCAGTGCAGTACCAACGACAGTGGCAGGATGTGGTTCACTCTCTTCGTTCGCGGATTCAGAAACGACGACTTTTCCTCCACTTCCCTCCTTCCATCCTACCTTTTCATCTTTCTCGAAAGTTCGTCCGGTGTTAAACGTGTGCAGAGATCCCAGGTTTAGCGGATCTGCGGTAACCTGCAAGTCTGGCCCCGGTTGTGGACTGGTATAGATTCTAGTAGTGGTAGTGGTAGCGGTGCCAGGCTTCTGTGAGAGTGTATTGATCGCGCTTGAAGCGGGTGGGGCTCGCAGTTGTTCCCTTGCTCTTGCACAACTTTCACGGCGTCTCTGTCGCCCCGCGTAAATCGTGCAACCCTACACATGCCCACCCCGTTATGTCGTAATTTGGTCACCGTTGAACGCGCACGCAGCCCGAACCTGTCACATCCCATTATCATTCTAGATCCTGCGGACCAGCGACCGATCCACGTACAGCGAGATAAATAATTAAACAAATGTCCAAACTTGGGTGGTTCCGCGATCTACAAAATACAACCACCAACAATTATTTTCCTATCAGAGCAGCTGCAGCTGGTGTGCAACAAAAAAAAATCGTATTTTGCCTTCAATATGCGCAAGTATATACGCAAGTGGAGCTTTTTTTTTAGGAAAACGGTATTTCAATTTATCTTGGTAATTATAGCCTCAGGGTGCAGGATCCCACACAAGTAGAACTTGCAAATTGTGCCAATATAAACGGTGTCCACGATTGTAGCCAAGAAGAAGTACTTTAAAAACCGAAACGAGATACCATTCTTCACACATCGACATTTGGTCAGAATAATGAACTTGATATCAAAAACTGCTTCAGTGACTTTAATTTCACAGAAGTTTTTCAAATTTATCGGTACACTGTGGCTTTCATCGTTGGCTTCACACAGGCAGTTTACTTATTTATTTATTTATTTTTTGTGGCATCTGATGATTTTCGAAATAATTTATTGTATTTTGGAGATAAAGTACACCTTTTTTTTTGTTTTCCGTTGAATACCCTCCCAGAAAATATTTCCACAATTTTACAAGATTGCCCATAATTCGTCTTCGGACCCAATTCAACATCCATTTTGGGATGAGTAATCAGTGTTACAGCCCTTGCAATTTATTGCTTCTAAAGTTATGGTCATTAAAATTATTTTGAAAACCGTCCTAACCGGAAGTTTGGATAATTCATCTGAAACTTTCAAAGCGTCCTTTATTGCATCCTACGGTTCACGCATCAATTGAGCTAATCCCTTCCCATCATTAGTCCAACTCTCAATTAACAATCAAGAATTGTTTTCAGCTGTGATTACGCGGCGAATTTATCACATCAATATTAACGCTGATCTCCTTGTCTTCCATTAAAGTTGGTTTTATTTTTCTTATAGCGATTGGTTGCAAGTTTCTCAATATCAACCGTCTTCTTTTGCTTCTCTCCCTGTTTTACTTTATCGAGTTTAAATTCCAGGACGAAAGTCAATCTTCATTTTGTTATACCCACACAATGGTATGTATATACATATACATATTCTACATTGTTCAGACTCCCTTGCCGTATTTTTTTAATATACTAATAAATCGTAGCGAAAGTCATATCGGCGTAGGTGAGCGCATCTATCTAGGGATACCTTAATGGTACCGTTCAGGCTGAAATTTTTATCAAGACCCTTCGAGGTTACAGAAAGCCCATTCTGTGCCTATTCGATTCTTCAAAATTGCTAACGATTTCTGGGCTGGACCAACCAGGCGCAAAATTTCACGACCCAGATCAAAAAGACTGACAGGATTCATGCGTCAGTCAACTATGAGATGGAGCGAGGAGGTTATATGGTGCAGCAAGCAACGTGGAAAAAAGTCTTCGGAAACCAAAGTTACCGACCCGGGTGGCCAATTTCAAGTAAATACACTCTCATGAACTACAAATAAGCACTGTGAATATTCTTTGAATCTGGAAAAACTTTTTTTTGCAATTACTTGTCTATCAGTGGGAGAAATAAAGGCGGGGAGAAAGGACAGTTTTCGTTCAGAGCTTTTCTATAGAAACTTGAGCATACCTAAATATTTGCTATCATCTTTCGGTTCAATTTCTACACCGGTTTCATAAGCTGTAATATTAGCAAATAGATTTCATTGAGCAAAACTACGGGATTTCAGAAACAAATTAGAGGACACCGAAAATGTAAATAGCACCGATACAGGTACAAAATTGAAGAAAAGATTGCGAGGACCTCTGTTTCTCACTCGGGTCGTTTGCAGCAGCGTCGACGTGCTTTTCAAACGGTTTGCCTTAATTTGGAAAATCTATTCAGGTTCAGGTAAAAGCTTGTGCGTATCACGATTAAAAATCTGACTTTGGTTAGGAACACCGCCGTGACTAACCAGGTCAGAGTTTTTCTCTCTAAGCCCCATTTCGCTACAAAAGCTCGAGTGTCTCCGTAGACTCCGATGTAGCTGTGCGAGGGTGAAAAATAATTTTATGTTCAACTTCTCTGTTATATCACTTCGTAATTCTGGGCGTCGTTTGCAGTTAAAACCACATTTTATTACGTTTAATTCGGCCCGAGATAGATCCTGATATTCGCACGTAGCCAGCTCTCATCCTTTTCTGGCCTCTAGCCGAAAATATAGTAATTCGGAATAATTCATCGCCCCACCGACGCCGATGCAAAGAGATAATTTTTACTTGAGTGGGGAATGACTACGGATTTTTACGACGTAACTTTTTGTTTGACTAAAAAGACATTTCGTTTTTTAAATTGCTGCGAATCCTTGAATCACTCTAGAAAAACACTTTTCTTTGCTGATAACAGTTTTTCATCTATCGGAGAGATCTCTTTTTTTCTGAATACAATTTTTTCCTAGATGACATCGAATATATACTTGCACTTACGCAACTCGTCAGCCTAAAATAAATTATTCGTGACTCAACCCCTACGCTTTTTCTCCATAATGAATTTTCATCGACTCAATAGACGAGATTCTACGGAATTCGGATATCCTCGATTCCAAGAATACAATTTTATGTAACACCGATTTACAATTTGACTCTAGATAGTAATTTTCCTGATAACTCAAAGCACATGCTTCTTTTCAATTGTGATTCTGCTTCGACTAAAAATTTTTTATGTCTTTCATTACATTTGTCCACGATCTGAGAGTCACCATTCTCTTACATGGCAATTTTTCTTTTACTCCTGAAGAAATTGAGGTACATCTAATAACAATTGTCCTATATTACTCACAAGCCTATGTGATGTCGATTCGCTTTTAAATCAAGGGACTTCCTTTTTTCCAAAATCCGTCTTTTCACGACTCGAGGGGTAAAGTGTTTTCATTCAATCAAAATTTTCTTATGTTTTAGGATACATTTTTTATTTCCGAAAATAGACTCTTTCGTTGTTCTAGAGTCCAAAATTGGTGTTGCATAGTAATTCCCATAGTTATCGAACCCTATGATCCGCACATAACGCGCTCTTCTCGGTTCTCCCATCCACCCTCTACAGAGTGAAGAATACGGTATGTAATTCTGAATAATTCACGCTCCAACCGACACCACGCGACGTCGATGCAGAGAGACAGAGAGTACGCAGACCCGGGATGACGTGGGGTACAACAAAGAGATGACTCCCAGGGAGAGAGAGAGAGAAAGGATTGGTGTAGGTGTTCCTCGCAGATGCTGCAAATCATTGGGACAAAACAGCCCTATCGTTGTCCTCCCAAAGTTTGTGCTCCGAGTCCTTGGAGCAACCACAGAGTCAAGCACAGTTCGCACATGTGCGATTTAATGTATGTGACACCATGACTGCGCTCATTGCATATAGTCTCCTATCTAGAGCCTGTCTACTTCTGGGTCTGTTTAGTCTGTTTGACTCCGAGGTCACCGGCTCTACTCTCTCAGTGAATATGCTATGCACTTGTATGTATGTACACGAATAATTTGTACCACTGAGAGTCGCGAGAAACGAGCACTGAGCGTCGCTGTTAGCAACGTTCAACGTTTCATGCTTTACTGCCCTCCCAGGCCCGTTAGTCAACCAGAAAAGCTACGTCGGAAAATTTAAGACCGAGAAAAACCTCGTTAGTCATATTTTCCAACAAAACTTAACCCAAACGAGGCAGGGTCGAGATAGACATCCTCTTAGCTCCTGGAACATAAATTCTTGAAGTAACGCTGCATCCTCACATTTCTAACGCAGGAGGGCCGTGACCCTTGAAAATACTGTACTTTGTTAAGAACGACCCAACTCAATGGCATCATGGAAAATTAAAAACGCTAACAATTCTCAGAAAAAAATGGCCTCCTCGCCGAGGCTTCAACTCTACATCCTACGGAGTATTCTACTCTTTCATCAGAGAACTATAGAGTAGAATTGAAATGTTTTTTGGAAAATTTACTACTTTTCTCATTTTGCTTTTCCTTTTATACTGGGAAGCTATCAAGGACCGTGTTTTTCCCGCTTTTATTATCTGGGATAGCGTTTGGTTCGGAAGCGATTGCTCCGCAAAATCTTGGCCCGTTCATCCCCTCTGTTTTCACAGAATATAGCGTGAAACGAAGGGCCTGCCAGGCGTTTGCGACAGGCGGACGTACGATCTTGGCGGTGAAGCGAATGAGAATTGAGAAGCGAGGGAAAACTGGAGTTGGAAGAAAACGATTTGATAAGACGAGGGTTTATTGAGTGTTACCCGAACTAACTTTCGGAATAAAAACAATCCCTTGTCTTCCACAATCTATCTACAGTGATACGGACCACATTTTTCGCTAATATTTTTCACCCTTTAATTTTATCATAACAAGACCTCAGTAGATGGACTCCACATGGGACACAGACGTCTGACAACCCGAAATATAGATTTTAAAGCCTCTTTTGAAATCGAATGAAATGGACTTACACACAAAGACAGGTGTCCGAAAGAATGAAACCAAAACAAATCTTCGGCAACTGTGTAAGTTAAGACCTCTTACAGATCTCTTGAAAAAATTGATTTAGACTTTGTGAACCCTTTCCAGAGATGTCCGAAATACACATTTCTGGTCGTAAGCTTTTTATCAAGTGATACAAGAAAATCCCTAAAAATGTTTCTCAAATCTCAAGTGCGTCTTTCAGTGTCTTAAAACGTTTTCAGCGTCACATAGGGTACCCACACCGATATTACCACACAGGGTGATTCAAGCAAGAGTGTTCAACTTTTTCTATTTTTTTTCCTCTATTAGTATTAGTTACAGTGGAGCGGTCTTGATTGGGTAGCAATCAGCGTCGTCCCCTTGATAAAATATTGTTTGCTATAGATTCTCACAGCTCTTATGGACTGAGGGTGAGGCAAGAAGTGCTTTCGAAGGCGTCAAAATGCGTCCGACTACTACATGGACCTAGGGATCTCGGCATCCAGGGTTTTCGGATCTTCCCTAGTTTCTTCTTCAGTACTTCACAAAGTCGTGGTAATTTGATTACCTCCTGAGCTACCGTGATACCTCGATACAAGCTATCTCGCTACTTTCAATTTCTCAATCTCGTCCTTCCCCTTTCCTTCACGCTAGGCTCTTCTTCACTACTTTCAACTATTTTGTGTACATTTGGCTGGATATTGACACATTTCAATTGTTTGTATTTCACAGTACCTGATTCAACCACCTCAACTTTTCTAATCGTTCAACAATTCGACGTTTAATTTATGAAGAGTGAACCACAGAGGCGGGGGCACCGTGCCCTTGTGGACTCCGAATAAGAAGCCGAAGACAAAACACCGCCAGCCTCCCCGGGTCGACCCAACCTGTTTAAGATGTAGATTGCGTGGTTCGACGGTACCCACCCCTTCTCTTGCACTGCAAACACTCTCATACCATGGCTTCTCTTTTATTCCCTCACACTCTCATTCTTTCGACTTCCCAACCCCGACCCCACCCTCTGAACCTCGAAGACTCAACCTACGACCTCCACCTCGAAGAGCCGCCGACCCTCGGCCCTACCCTTCACCCACCAAAAGTCCTCTCTCTCTTCTCTCTCTCTTTCTCTCCTGTCTCCGACAATCTACTGTATCGAGGGATCCCAAACCTTTAAAGTGGGAAGGAAGGACGAGCAACGTAATTGCGTACACACATCTTTATAACACTGTACATACTGTTTGTGTATAGTCTTTCCATACCACTACCCTGTCTCTGCTTGAGTTAAAACAGCAAGTTTCTTCGAAATCAAGATAAATAGTATACGTAGATGAAGGGTGGCACGGCAAAACGGTGTAAGTGCCAAGAAATTGAAAATACGTTTTTTTTGTTTATAAAATTTTCTAAAATCCGTACGCACGTCCTTGCAAAACGGTATGGCTGACAAACATTTATTCGCGACGATATGAAAAGTTTGCACGGCAAAACGGTGTAAGTGCCATCTGCACCATCTCACAGTGTATGTAACGGATTTTTTTTCAACAAAAATCAATATTCTGAACGTGTAATATTATTTACGTTAATCTTAGTTATTATCAGAATCAGATTGACCGAAAGTATTTCATAATCTATAATCGTGAGAATCAATAAACTAAAAAATATGAATTACCGAGTGGATTACAGTTGATGATCTTCAAATGAAAAAGATTAAGCCCACATTGAAATTCAAATATGATAATATTCACTTACGAATAAAAAAAATTGTAATTCATATAGTGGTATTCAATTTTTGAATTATGTGTTTATTTCGTTGGATGAGTATGATATTGGTTCAGGAGGGAAGTTTTTTTTTCGCGGTGTCCGTTGTTTATTTATTATTATTATTTCTCTGAGCTGACGTTTTTTTGGAGATGTTCAATGAAAAACATCTAATATCGATGAACCGGACTAGTGTTCGTACTGTTCTACTATCTTTTCCATCGAAATTTCACGATATTGTATGAAAATTATGTTCATTTTGGCACTCACACCGTTTCCGATCCCTCCCTCGTCCGCCATTTTGGCCCGTAATATTTGAAAATTTATACGAATTTGGAAATCTATAACCGAATCTTGTTCATTAAGGTTCAAGCTTTCGATTCATATTTTTTTCATAATTTTAGCATCGTAATTGCGTTCTTAATCAGTATCCAAAGTAAAAAAAAAAGTTGGCACGAAACGTGGCACTTACACTGGCACGAAAAAAATCGACTTTCGCGAACCATTTTCTCGAAGACAGATGGCTGTATTGAATCCGTGCTTGCGCCATTTCAAAGAGCTCTAAAAACTCTACAAAGTACTTTCTCAGATTAAAAAAAAATGAGTTCGTAGAATTTTGGGACAGTTTTTTTGCTCTCCTGAACAACCATTATAATGGCACTTACACCGTTTTGCCGTGCCACCCTTCAGATATAATGAGACAATTACGGCTGCTTTTTTTTTTGTCTGTTTGCTTATTATAGTGAAAAACAGATCATTTTTCTCTTCATCTTCTTATTTCAGAGTCTCTTTTCCTGGAATGGATCTTATTATTACATAATATTATGTCGACGATATTTTTTTAAGACAACCTTGTTTTTTCCTTTTCTTTTCATTTGTCATTGGAGAGAAGAAAAAATGAGAGAATGAGCGAAATGCCGTAAAATCCTCAACGTCGTTTTCCCATTTCTTGATAATAATAATAAGAATAACAATAATAATGATAAAGATGCTCGTATCATACATACATATATGAAGAGGCTCAGAGTCACGACGACTCGACTGGCGTCGTCTGATACCACTTAACAAGTGTTTCATGTCTGCGATCCGCACGGCGCGGCGTGGGGTGGCAACATTTTCACATACTTTTTTCTTTGTGTAAGCCCCTCTCACTCTTTTTCTATATTGCTCTACCTTTTTCTGTCTGCAACACATATATATCTTTGTCTTTCTTGTTTTTTCAATTCGTTTCTTTTTTCCCCTGAATCTTTTGTTTTTTTATACCTCAGACGTGACAGCTTCTTCGTCTATTTCCACCACGCCCCTCCATCGTCAGATATTGATGTCATTTTTAGGTTGTTCTTTTCGTTCAGTTTTACGCAGCAAAAAATTTAACCAATTTCTCAGTCTTTTGACCACGTGGCGCGACAGATTTCGCATTCAATGTAAAACGTCAAAAATCAATTTAATCATTTTTGTACCCTGAATTATTAATACATATGCATTTTGAGATCTACGAAATCTATCCTATTCCTCTTTTTCCAAATGTGACTCCTTAAAAAAAATTAGTTTTTCATAAATCAGAGCCAGAACAACAGTTGAAAAAATAATATCATAATCCAGTTTTCGGTCTGTATATGCGACGTATCATCATCAGTTCGATAATGTATCAAAAATGACTTCAGATCCTATTAGTTTCTGGTATGTGGTTTATGTTTGTTTATCCCTCGACAACGGAGTTTTTTTTTTTAACATTATTATTATTATTTTTGTTATTATATCTCTTCGGTTTTTATGGAATAGAATTGTGAACACAGAAGGGAAGAGAAAACACTCACCCGAAACAAAAGAGAATAACATGAATTATCAACTCTGCACTCGAAAGGTAAAAACGGTAACAAAATGTCCCAGTATAAGAATAGTCGACACGTAAAGCCCCAAGTATTAAGGGGTATAGAAATGATTGGATTAAATCTCATGAATACAATACGGCGAACTCGAAGATTTAGTTTTAGGAATCTATAAAATCTGATCCCATCTTCGTAATCAGTGACCCAAAAAATTGTATGTTCCAATGTGGACGTTACAAGCCAACTGGTACCCATACATATATATGTATACATACATACATACATACATACATACATACATATATATGTATGGGTACCAGATATATATGTTCAAGTTGGCGGTATCAGCATGGGTCATTTTTGGATAGCTGTGTCCAGTACATTACACTCATTATTATTATTATTATTTGAATCGAGCTAATATTCGTTGACTACCCGCATCAACTCCCTCCAAAGCTTCATGGCACGAAGATCACTACTAGCAACGATTTTGTACTAAAAGTCGCAAGGGATGTCTGTGTGATGGTCAGGGTATCACCCTGACTCCAACGATACGTGACGTGAAAGGGTGGACTGTTAGGAGTCTGCGCAATTTTCCTTTCCCTTCCTCCCACCCCCGCAACTTTTTTCCTCTTTATTCCCACAGTATAGATAATTGTCGTTCCGGAAATATTATTGTTCACATTTTCTTCTATCGCCTTTCCTTGCTTTCTGTCTCTTTCTTTGCTCTTTTTTAACATAGGAGGGAAAGGTGGTTATCACTTTACCAAGAGGCGACCACCTATCAGAGTCCTACGAAGGAAACGACTAACAAACTCAACGTAGGTCCATTAGGCGAATAGGGGTTAACACAAACAGAAAAGAAAAACTTGAGTAAATAAAAAAAAAAAAACTGTCTGAAAGGGTTCGAGACGAAAAAGAGGGGAGTGGAATTTTTTTATTATTATTATTCGGTTCAAGTATATAAAACACGTTCTTTTATTGGCTGACCCGTGTTATCGGGTATTAGAACGAAAGATTGTTTCGTTGTTTTCTTTTCGTATTGTTTTTTTTTTCTGTACCCGAAATTTTAGTACCCAAAAAAGAATTCATGTTTCCTTACGTATTGATAATCATTGTTATTCGTTTGTGTTCGTGTTTCTATGTCTTTGTTCCACTTCAATATCACTTCTTTCGTTCAACTCCTGACGACATACATTGTCTGCACGAATCGTTTCGAAATCAATGCTCATGGGCTGATGGGCTGTCCTCCAGTATCCAATCGGCGCGGCAAACACCGAAATGCGCGTGCACCATGGATCGCAGCCAACGACGTAGCGTATGCTCGTCACTTCGTAGGTATCGTATTTGCTGACGTGAGCTAATAACGCCAATTGAATTACAACCGAGGGATGACACCTCTCAGAGTATGAAATGCGCGTCTCATGTATGTATACTCAGGGGTGTTGAATTAGGGCATAACGAGGTTTATTATATACATACTTGTACTTTGTATTCACGTCAGCGTGGTATGGGTGGGATTGTGGGAAAGCGGAAAAAAATAAAAAAAATAAATGAAAATAATATTATGCAAATGTTATTATCCTCCCTACTTTCAGCTACCTCAGATGGTTTCTGTAATATTTTGAGTGGTCTATACTCCCGGCCGTTTTCTCGGTAAAGATATATCATTCATACCTACACACCGTGCGTGGCCACGCCGAGCCATGGAGCCTGGGGGGTTACTTTACCCCTGAGTATATTATAAACGATGAGAAAAAAATTTGTCACGGCGACGTGGGTAGGAAAAAAGAGAACACCGAAAAAACTAAGCTAATCATTTTTGCAAAATATGATGGAAGGGAATGAATAATGTGCCTCGCAGAATGTTAATTTTATTTCATATAACAGGTGGATTCATTCATGGCATCGGATGGTGAATGAAAATAGCGTCGTACTGAATATCGTGAGTGGAAGGAAAACCCGTTAATTCTCCTCATTCATGGCGGTAATCTAGGTAATTGTACACTGTAAAACACGAGATTAACTCGATCCGATTTACGAATATGACCATGGTAGGGCGACTATGGGAATGAAAACAGGTTCGATTTACTACGTCCGGTCTATGACGACGAGTCGTATCAAGAATGAAGAGTCAAAGGCCCACAGACACCCGCGTGATGTTTCTTGGTCAGCGTCAAACTGGCTATTCGAGAATATCTGCTTGAGGATATAACCATAAGTGGCGAGTGTGGCTGGTTTAAAAATGCGATCGCAAAACGCAGGAGGAGGCGGAGAGAAGGATAAGAACTTCGAAGGCGATCAGGTGCAGAAGAGAGTCGATGACAAAAAAATAAAGAATTCAAGTACCAGTCTATGCGCCGGACGAAGAAACGAAGTGAAGGTAGCAGAGAGGGAGAGCGTAGCGAGACGCCGAGATGTCGGGGATCTGTGGAATAATAATGATGATACAAAAAAAGTATATAGGTGCAAATAAAACTATCAGGAAGAATAAAATTGAACTAAGAAACGATCACACAACTGCAACACCAGCAGAACCGGAGGAGAGACAGGGAGAGAGAGAGAGACAGCTGCGAAGGGAGCGGAGAGAAACGGCCTGGGACCTTGAGTCAAGCTATACAAGTACAGTGTAGAACTGTACATCAGATGGAAGACGGTTTTGTGTTGAAGAAAATTTCGTCAATCGAGGATACTTACTCAACTCTTTGCGTATTTGCGATATCTGTGTTCAGGTGTGTTTGTGAAATACACGAAACAATACGTTAGTAACCTTGTGTCGATTTTAGACCCTATTTGATTCCAAATATCGTTATTCTAGCGAACGTCATCTGAAATGTTAGATGCTCCAGGTTAGATTTCAAATAATGTCCCGAAAACCCCCTCAAACAATTCGAGTCATAAATGATGGAGATATTCGCCGCAATATTCCGCCATGTTGGTTTCAGCCTCTTGAATTTCCGGTTACATTCTGATTCCGAGGTTGCATTTAGAATCCGCGCACCCGAAAAAACTCCTATGGATCAGTTTTAAACGCGAATTACAGACTATTTTTTTTGTAAAAACACAGCATTGTCAACTCAGCCATTTTGAATTTGGTGATATTAAGGTTATGGTTTGGTCCATAACGACGACAGGGACCGTAAAAACCTACGACACCAATTTTTCACCCACTCATTTGATAACTTTTGTGATTTCTTTCGCTATTTTCGATTCTAGGCCTCGCCGGTCAGTTACAGTTATGACTATGAGGTCCTGGGTAATATAAACCAAAGACGTTTCATTGGAAAAAAGTTTTTAATTCCTAGTCAAAGTATTATAGTACAGGTTACTATAAATAATTCATTATTATTATTATGCATATACCACAAAGTGCAAGCTGGCTGGCTATTACACAACATTATTGTAATTTCTTTTTCTTATTTTATCCCACTTAATCTTAATCAAGATTAGCGCCTTGCTACGCCACTGAGCATAGAACTATGGGAAATATCTGAATACAGGTTATGGGAGTTGGACTTCACGACCGAGGTGGACAGGTTGTGTAATTATAAAGTGGGAGAAGACTAACTAATTGGGAAACATTAATATCTTTGAATTTATAATATCTCGTTCGTTCGCGTGGCTCACCGGATGGAGAGAGACGGGCGTCGTAAGAAGAAATTATTATTATATCAACAGTGAGAAAAGAAAGTTGAGAACCAAAAATACGAGATTATGAGCCAGAATTCTGATTCAAAAAATTATCCGTTACGAGTATTATCAGTTCGTATTATCTTATTCGTTGGTTTGAAAACTCCGTGATTTATAATTCGGTATCAAACAGATCCGAGTCCTGAGATAAGATGCAGATGATTTCAAGTCTCAGCATTTGGGAACAAGCAGCTTTCAACATTTCCCATGATCGTCCACCGACTCCCACCTTTCAAGTCTTTATTCGGCTACACAGTTCCGATGCTAATCATTTGATCAGGGTATAATCCCGAGGAACAAGCGGTGACAGAGTCGGCCACTATTAATTTTCTATAAACTATGACTCGTGTAGACAGAAAAAGATGACTGCATTATCATGAAATGCATAGCAGCACTGCTGCAGCCAGCCCTTTTATGCCAGAAGAAGAGGAGAATAATGAAGCACTAAATCAGTCAAAGGCAGCATTTGCTCAAACATACATAATTCCGACGTATGAAAAGAAATTAAATTCATTTCATCAATTGAATCCTACTGATGGTACAAAGCGATCGAAGGAATTTCCTCCGTTAATTCTCGGTTTTAGCTTTTAATCCGCTTCACTGCTGGTTCGGTACCTAAAGGATTTCAGATTCTAGGTAGAACAAGATGTGAATCGAATAAGACTGCAGAAAGTAAAAAGTGGGTAATGCTAGTACAGGCTAGGTTCGCGATTAAAGAATCTACAACAGATTATTCTTGTTTTGAATCGGTGCGGTTCTCCTCGTACAGAACCTTGCGTCCCTGGGTAAGAAGTGATAGAAAGAGTTAGAAGATTAGGAAGACCAAGAAGAAAGGAGCCCGAGTAGTAGGAGGGATTCGGAGCAGATGGGCGCCACCAGAGCTCTAACGGAATATTTTTTTCCTCTCATTTCATCTGGTCCAGTGTTTTAAATGGGCCGATATAATCCCGCGCGTTACTGTACTAAAATACCACGCCGATATTTGCATATGGGAAATTTTTATCTTCCGATATAAACGTACCGGCAGTTTCGATATCGAACCACTTCCACCGTCCCGGTAACAATTCGCAGAGGCTCAAGTGGAGCTACCAGATGATAATAATTCTTCACATTCCATCGAAACCCACTCGATGCACGTTTCTACTACCTCGTACTCGTCCGTTTTTTAGTTCCCAAAAACTGAATTCCTCGAATCCGAATGTGCACAAAAAGAAACTCCGTGTGAAGAGCACGACAATTTCACGATAGAATGAAGAAACCTTTTTATACTCATGTGAAACGTGCAATTAGCTAGGTCAAACAATAACTTCATAATATGTTTCATTATTCGAAATGAATATGTACCCACTCTGCATAGCATAGTGCGGAGAGGCATTGAGCTGGCAGTGTGGATGTGCTCCTTGTACCTACGAGAGACACGTTCAATTCAAACCCATCATATCCCGTGCTTTGTTACACATGCGATCCACTGTGCACAATCCAAGTATGCATCAGTGTGGGAAACTGGCGAAGTTTCGTGGGTATCCAACACATGCATTACTTTGTAAATCATGAACCATAGAGGTCATAGAGGATCGCACAAAGAGTATACAGTGCATCATGGAAATATTCTACGGTGTAAGATTGGCTTCTGTGAATGATGGCCCGCGGCGTTCCCAACAACTCTACCCCCTCTTCTTCGTCTTCCTCTACTCCCCATCTCCTTAATGGACTTAACTCTGAACGGGCACGAAGAAGGATCCAAGCAGAAGTAGATCCAACAAGAGCGGTGAGGTGACGGGAGAGGAGTGGTACGCGGGACTGCAGGTGCACCGGTATGTCGTGGCGTCGAAGTGTTCGTCGTCGCGTGGCGCTGCGCGACGACGACAGACAACGCTAAGCATCCACGAGAGCGACCGAGACCCTGATACAGAGATTCTGGACCTAGAACCGGTTTGGCCAAGTAGCAGTCAGCCGGTGCTCAGCGTGTTCTCGGTGAACCGCGTCCTCGACGGTGAACTGCCATGCTCGATCCACCGGCATGATGCCCATCCTCAACATCCATGTGCTCTCGATATTCCCCCCATCATCTTCGTCGTAATTGATCCGATCCGGTTAAGTTGGGCCACTAGCCGATGAGATTGATATCCGAAATTGCAAACATCAGGCGAGCAATGCCTTGTCAATATTTGAGACCCGACCTCAACCTATAAATATCAGTGCGAGCCACACGACGTTGCTTGAAGCTTAGGAGTTGCTTGATGGGTGACGAGATCACACTTCAAGACCTGTAGTTATTTCTGGGCTAAAGGTCTGGAGGTCTGGTGGTGGGTCGATAGAGAGCGGTTAACCCCTCGAGTTAGACAAACTTTGATTGCAATTTGGGGTCGTATGGTCCTAGAGTTCGAGGATCGTTGATCGGCCGATACAACCACATGAGTAACAGTTTGAACCGCAGGAGAGTGAGAATGAAAGAAAAGACCTTTCTCACAGCGATCAATTATAGTATCGGTGATCGTGTAACCAGTCACTCAGATCGTATTCATTGCCGTACCACGTGTGTGTACGAAACGTTATGCAATGCATCGTGGTGTGACCTGCAGCACAAGCAAAAGATAAGGAGACCCGGTCGCATGCGGTGTATCAATGTCAGGTGTCGGGATCAGGTTTTGATCATCGAACAACTTTCGAACTGGTCACTACTGTGGTCTTCCCCATAGTAATGCGACTCCACCACACTTTGCGATTCACTGCCATTCACCGTGAGAGCCTGACGTCGATCAGAAATGCACGATTCGATCCAGTTTTGAGGGAAAGATGAAATGGACGGTGTATCCCAATCAGATACATAGGAAGAATCGTATAACGGAGCAATCTGATGAAGAATGGGTGGACAATTGATTCAACCGTAGAGAGTATCGTATTGCATTTTTGGATAGACTTCCGGTTAATTGACTTTATGACTTTTGGTTTAACTTTCAAAAACCATGATCAACTTTACCTGGAAATCCCGGTCTTTGGTGATGGATTATAATTATTACACACGACGTGATTGAGTATATCGATTCCCGGCCAAGACGCTGACACACGATGTGCTTGACCGCGTGTAAAAATGGCAATTTCGCGATAGATAAAGAAGAGAAAATATTGCTGGCTCACTGTTCCCCCTGGATGGCTGACTGGCCGCCCCATACCGATTTTCTGACGCGATAAAAGACATGAAAAAACTACATGACCAGGAAATTGAGTACAAGTTCAGTATATGAAGTTTATAAAAATGTACTCAATGGGCGTCCGTTCAACATTTTATTTTCTTCTCATCATATTCCGCCACCTCATTTCTAGGATCTGTTGGCAATTCAGTGCGAAACGGTACTGTTTGTAGCATTCACTTGATCCAGATTCAATATTGTTGTAGCCGCACAAAAATACAGCATTGAAAATTCGTATTGATTTTCAACTCTACGATAGCCTCAGACTCGTCACATCGTCATCTTTGGCCATCAACTATTCGGCATTACATAGCTTTTCAAAAGTACTTTGAATGTCTGAAAACCGATTGAGTTTTCGAAAGATTTGAACTTTCAACACGATTTTACAGTTAATTCATCATCAACAATCGAGGATTCATTAGATGCAGACTAATTTTCGACATCGATAGTATTAATTCGCGACGGATAAATACCATTCTAGGAATTATATCGGTGTGTATTTAGCCCCATAACCAGGTCTTGAGTGTTCAATTGATAGTGTAATAGACTTACACGGACTATTTGAACTATGTAATGCGTGTGGCCGTGAAGCGAGTAGCCATGCAAATTCGCAGATTACATCGAGGGAAAACGTTTATAACGTGAAGTAGGGGCTAGAGGTCTCCGAAAACACAGCAAAGATTATCTTTAGCGTAATTTTTTCTTTATCCAAGAAATTACTCGCAAGTGCTCACGAAACTGGAACGTGACTTGGCACCCCGAGGAACGAACTCAGCTCTTCTCCACGCGCTCCACAGGCTTCCCAGTATCCCCTACGTCGACGTAGTCAATTTGCCAAGATTGTCCTATTCACGAAAGTTCAACCAAGATATTCTCGACGAGTTGTTTGCGCAGTTCGCTCCCTCGTTTCAAAACTATCGAAAAAGTTACACGGCTACCGCGCGCTACACTTACATGCGACGCGTCTGTCAAGATATTCACATGTAATATCCAGGTAGAGCAAGAGCACTTGACTGCATCCCAGATTAAGGGCTTAGCGGTTGATTGGTAGTTAATAAGACACCCGAAGCAGCGAAATACCTGCACCACGATAATTCCCGAGGTAGATTGATTTCCCACATTTTTCGTCTCGCGTCAGGCTCATTGGATGAAGAATTGCTGTTAATTGCAACCGCGGTCAGGGTTGTCGTGCTCTCATGGCTGTCTTTACAACCACACACCGTGTCGTGGCTGGCATCCAAGTCCAACGATGTCAGAGGTCGACGGCGAGGGGGAAAAGAAATAAAGAAAGAAACACAAGCAAGTATTTATTACGGTCTGGGAAATCGTCTCATGGGAGGAATAACCGAAGGACTGGATGGGGATGCACGAAATGAATTATAAACTGGTGGGGTGTAAATTCTGGTGTAAAAGAGTCAAGTGAAATTATTAAACGGAAGACAAGAATTATGATTCACCTAAATTGCAAAAGCCTTTATTGCTCCCTTTCTCTCTTTGAATAATGAGAAAATTAGGTGGAGAGATTGGCTCATTACTTCTCGCGATAGAAGACCCCTTTGAGGAGGAACTGAAATTCTTTATTTTCTTATTTCATTTCTGGTACAGAGACGGAATTCGTCGGTAGAATCAAGTAAAGGAGCGGCTTCGGAAGTGGTAGCAAAGTGGCGCGCCAGGTCAAACGGTAACTAACACAAACGGCAAGGTTAACTCGCTGTGTCAATTGGAGCTGCAGGCTCCCTGATGCCGAGTGGTAAATGTCATGCCTCCTAGAATTGATTCACTTCAAGGGTCGCTCTCAATTTGTCAGGACATTATTAACGCAACGACCGAGCCAGCCAGTCCCCCAGCCAGCCGGCAGCCAGCCAGCCAGCAAGCCTCGTCTCCGACAGTAATGGTAATCGAATTTCATCTAATCGCGTTAAATCGCTCTGGCACTCATACTTTAATACACAAATGAACGTAATATCGGATAATGTACCGCGCTTGCTAAGAAATTATTGGCCGAAGAACAGAACCAGAAGACACAGAAGATCCAAATCAAACGGATTGAATTCCCTCGAAACATTTTTCACCTCATATTTCTTTCGACTGGCCAATTCTAGAACCAGGAAAAATGTAAAAAATTGTCATGACAGAAGATACGAATACGATAAGATACGAATCTTTGGAATCTGTAATTATTGTCTGAATCATTCCTCGAAAAAGCTCGACCCTCAAATGAACCGATAGCAGGTAGGTACTCTGCGTACTTGCTACAGATCATACACAACGTCTTGTTTCTCCTATTCCCGCGAACAGGTTGATTCTGTCACATAATAAATTGTAAAAACGGTTTCGGATCATTGGGTTCTTTGAAAGAGTAGAACCCTGTTGAGATAAATAAAGGATAATAAACGGACTATGCTGTATGTTTGAGGGGGAATACGAAACACATTTTTTTATCGACTAGCTCGGAACTTGTTGATACGATAAAAAAAGACACGACTGACTATCAAGTGGAACTTTAATCGGATGTATTTATCGAAAAAAATTACTGCTATACGTATGGATTATGAAAGAGGAATGAACTCCTTAGCGCTAATGCTGTGAGCATCGCACGTTGAGCTACGTACGTTCTCGGAGCCCATATATCTTGTATCTCATGCTTATTCTGAAACTGGTTGATTGTAGAAAAAAAGTTGTTCCGACATAACAGAACAGGTAGAACTCCTCACGGTCTCCGTTTTTTCTCACAACTATTTTTAGGAGAACGAAACGCGTTAACGGCTACCAGGCTAATCAAAGAGAAAAGAACACCGCTTTGAACTTGTTACTAACGATAAGAATACAATTGGCAAAATATTGAATAAGCTTGCTAATATTCGAATGAAGCTTAAATTGAAACTGCAGATTTGATATTTCCTGTGTATATGTTTAATTTCATGTTTAAATATATAATCATTTTTCACTTCAATTCTTCTGTATACATATCGCGACGAAGGTCTGGCTGCTGTTAATGTAACCTTGGTGACAGATGTGTCTCTGCGGGAGTCAGCCGAAGCAACGCGGGGTCTGCACGAGGCTGAAGAATAAGAAGAAAAGTTCAATAAGTGTAAAAGAAGAGGTCAAAGGGGAGAAATCATCACGTGTGGGCAGAAAACGCGTGGGCACTAGACCGAAATATCTTTTTGAAGCAATATATATGGAAGGGATATATGTGACGGTCGCGCGTATGGTATACTACGTCACAGCAGTCATACATATTGCATGAATAAATAATTCCAAACAAGATTGAAAACAAAATGCGTGAAATTGAGAATAAAGGGCAAACGCGTTTTTGCGCCGCAATTAATTTCCAGACACATAAAAATGTCTCCGTTTATTCAGGGTATTTATCCATCCAGAAATTCTCGGGAATGAGTTGAATACGACCTGGTTATAAACATGCTGAGAAATAGGAGAAACAGATATACTATAAAAATGTGGGCGGCAAGAAGATGGGGCGAATTGTAAGAAGAGGATGCTGCCGCGTTGAACAAAAGAGACAGATAATGAAAAAAAGTCGTCAAGTTTTAAGCAGTCCAAAAAGAACGCTTAGCAAGTTTCTTTGTGGAAAAAAGTCTGGGCAAAAACGTCTGGGTTGGAATAATATTCGAAAGGCAAAAAGTGGGCGGATGAATTAGAGAGTTGCGAGATAATGCAAATCTTTTCTCAAACAAAGCTGTGTTTAAAGGTGGAAGGTTGGGGCAGTCTTCAGATACTACTGCAAGACAGGTTTATCGATTTAATTCACGCACCTTGCTCATCGTGCCACTTACCAGAACTTTGAACCGACATTGAGGCATTTCTGTGCGAAAATGGTCGCAACTCAATGTACTCGATTAGCGGAGAATCTTCTCGCGAAATGTTTTTAAATTGAAGTTATAGTATCTGGAAAGTTGCCATTTTCTTATTGAATAAATAGGGTCTTTTTTCTACAAGCTCAAGCGATTCCGCGATGAATAGTTTCACGGTTGCGAACAAAAAACCGTTCAAAGGCACAAGATACCTTAATAAAGATACCAGTCAGCTTCTATTTCTCTAATTATCTTAGCAACAGTCGAACTCGCACGAAAATGTTTCGGATCGAAGTTGTAGCAGTAAGAACACTGAAACTTTTTGGTCCGACACACTTTTGTCTAGGGGAAACCAGTTTCGAGCGGACCAATTATAGGCATCCGTGCACAAAAAGATGTTTACGCAAGATTTCGAAAGAGCTGCTTCTCTGATTATTTTATCAATATTCTGGTTTTCTCCAAAGTGTTGCGAATGAAAGTGGTAGTACATTGAAAGTGGTAGCTTCTTTGATAAATATACTTTTTTCCTCAAGAGAACCAGTTCCGGGAAAAACGGCTGCTTATCTTGAGAACGGAAACGTGTGGACGTGAAATATTGCTTCGCGAAGCCTAAATTATTTCATCAACAGTTTGAAAAAAGAAAGGGATGAAGAGAAGCTTGCGATTTCTTTTCTGTTCAGACAAACTTATCCAAATTCATCTTGTAGAGCGTTGAGTTCTCAGAAAACCGATTGTTCCAGAATGCTGTGGCGGCATACTGAGTTTGAAATAAAGTTTGGTTAGCAGTAAAAATGCGAGAAATTGAATATAATTTTATTTTTTAATTAACCCAAGAAAAGAATGAGAATTCCTGTCAACGTTGTAGCCTGCACCTTATCTCATCTGGCAGCCATTTCCTTAGTCATTCCGTTTGCATGACATTTCATCATGCCCCCAAGACGTGTGGGATCAGTTACAGAGTCACTATTGACATTTCTCGGAAACACGCTTTATCTCGTAACATTCCGTAGTCCTGAGGTCGACAATGGTGACTGATTTGACTGAGTTGTAGATTCGGTGACAAGTGGCTTCGGGTTGGGTTAGCTGATGAATAAAATAGCAAATCTAGGTTGCTACTCAGAATATGTGATAGGTACGTGAATGTGGGTGCGAGAATACTAATTAAAATTAAAGAAGTGTATATAAAGGCAGCTAGTTCGGGCCGCATTACAAACGCGAAAAGTCCTGCCTACTGAATCCTCGGTACCAGACTGTAATTAATTAAGTTCTGACCGCGGTGGTTGAAAGGCGTGTCACCGCCGGTTTTGCGTCAGCGCTCGGTGGAACCGTGTCGAAGCTTCGCGACGCTCCCAAAACGGAGCCTCCCCCACCTCGTTCCATATCGTTCCCTTTCGCTTCTCTTCACCCGTTTCTATTCGGTTCTAATTGGGACTCATACTTCTTTATCTCTTGCCCTCGAATTGCTAGTGAATGGCTTTGCTTTTTCATTATCACTCCTCATCTTAATAAGCCTCCCTATCATTGATCAACAGTTTGTAATCCTTTTTTCCATTCGCTCGTGGGATTTCACAAATGATTCAACTTGTTTCCAATTTTAGCTGCGACGCGGTTACGCTTGTCGATAAACACTCTCTAGGCTTCCTAATACATGGTCTTTTCAGGTTATGCTCCTTCCTATCCTCTTTCTGAACATTTCTTACCACCCCTTTTTGTTTTTCAGTTCTGAACATGTTTAACCAACTCCGGAACAATTTATTTTGATTCCAATTTGTTAGTCCTTTCTAATTATTTGAGAAAAGCTCAATTTTCTCCCAATCGAGTTGCCCGTCCGAAAGCACAACTAGGTATGGTGAATAACCACGGTGCTGAATATATTAATGCTGTCCCGCATTTCATTAGTTCAAATCTGGTAGCCTTATTTTTGCGTTAACCTCCGTCATTATTCTCTACTTGTTCCTTTCAGTTTCTGGTTGATTATAACACTTCTTACAGACCATTCTTTACAACTTCTGATCTTTTTTGTTTATCGTTTTCAATAGTTTGCGGTTCTTTCTAGATCCTCAATTTTTAGTTCTTACCTGATCTCATTCGTTTCACCAGTTCCTGTTTCTAATATCCTATATTTTTCTCATTGGTGAAGCTCGTCCTTGATATTCATATTGCCTTCCCGATAGCTGGTGATTGTTCCTTATCTCTTACGATATGACCATTGTTTTTTTACTGATCTCTCTTGATTCCAGCTCACTATTCCACCAAGTTTCTTCCCATTTCCCTGAGCGCCTAATCCCTAGTCCCGAATCCCGTTATATCTCAATCCTATTAGTTTCTTTTTGTCACTAATCCTTCCTTATCTTTGCTAATTTTCCCTAAGGCACGTCCTTTTTCTTATTCTAATCGTTCAGACTCGACAATCATGACTCTTCTCTGTTCCTCGTTGTATCGCATCAGTTTGAACATTCTCTAATCTTTTTCTTTACACATGCATGCAAAATCCTCGTTTGCCCACCGCTTACGGACGCCCAAAATGGCCGATTGCCGCACTGTGCACGGGGCGATGCGCAAAATCCCTTCACCGGTGGGCAAAGTACTTTGCCCA
>JAFFZH010015942.1:30357-53713 GCA_018420115.1 Euura saliciscinereae
TACATTCATAAAGAAAAACAGTGTTCGATACGCGAGGCCAAACTCGCTTCTTGCGCACTGCTCGTCTGAAGGACGCACGAAGCCTCGGCTCCGCCTCGGCTTGTGCCTTCAGACTCGCAGTGCGCAAAACGCTCGTTTGGCCTCTTGTATCGAAATATACTATTCCCTCCTCGATACGCTGCTCGTGCTCTCTTAATCATCTTGAGTGTAACACCGGAGCTTCGGGATCCGTATCCCACGCAGTATTCCACGTACGCACCTCCGACCATATTTACGATCGATAAATACATCCTTCCGAGGTAAATGTAAAAATTGAACCTCTTTCCACGTTGTTTACAGTCCGATAATCTCCACCCTGTTACAACCGCTGGTCTCATCGCTGCTTTCTTATCGAACAGGAGTCGAACGGGAGTCGAGAGACGGGTCAGGCTCTCCGGCACAAAGAATCCCTCTCACTAGCTCCGTCTTGCTTTATCTTTACTCGGACAAGGCGCGTGGCTCAGAGACGCGTTATTCTGATTGGCTCGAGGCTCGTGTCCGGCGTTCGCCCGGCCAAGGGCTTATGCTTCGAACCACACGCTGCCCGTCTCTCTCCGTCTGGTCCGGGCCTCTTCCGCTCTAACCGGACAAACCAGTCTAGCAAGTCGGTGCTCTGGGGCATATCGCAGCGTCTTTTACTACCTGGATTTGTTACTGCGTTACTAAAAAGAACAAGTAGAGCCCCCCCTGCCGTCGCAGTTTTCTCAACATTTGCGGTGTTCGACATGTTCCGAAACCGATCGTGAGAAAACTGAGATGCAACCACATCCGCGAATTATTCGATGATGACGTATGCGTCTGTTTTCGACGTGGATTGCGTGAGGGAGTTTGAGGCAACAGGTGGAAGAGAGTGTAACGTCGAGTGGAGCCACCGCCCTGATCAATACTTAATTATGTGTTCTCTCTCTCTCTGTCTCTCTACCACATTCGACTCTTGGCGTCGTCCACCGTTATCCATTCTTGCGAGGTGGAGAATCGCCGGGCAGGGTTAGGGTCAAACCACTAAAGTCAGTCAGTCGGTCACTTCTATGATTCCCGTATGCTATTTTCTTTTCCCAAATCATTTCATTCAGTTACAAAACATGCTCTTTATTTAACACCGACGAATAGGAGGCTTTAACCACCCGATGAATTCATTCAGGGGTCAGCAGTAAGTACGGGAATCACGAAACTATGTCGGTAGGTATACAAGAAAAGGAATCACCTGCTTTTCATTTTTTTTCAGCTTATCCCCGTCCGTTTCAAAGGTACAAAAAAAAAAAATTAGGAAACTGGACAAATAGTTGAGATGAATTTCTTGAGCTGTAACTTCTGATCATGTTGATGAAAGTACAACTTTCATGCATGATTCGATCGGGCTTTGATTCTCCTACAAATTTGACATCAAGAGATCTTTTCGTGGTTTCGACGGATCCGAAGATATTTGCGATCTAGTGAAACAGTTATTTGAAATGCGTGTACAGCCTGCAAAGCTTGGATGATGGGGATCAGTTTCACATAGTACCTCCACGTATATATAACGCATATGTACGCCGTGTGCACGCAGGGGGTGTACAGGGGCTTAACGAGATCACGAAACAGGCATAGAACTGTCGGGAGGTTCTAGCTAACTAATTCTAACTGTATAATACAAGTCCCTGCCGCATAGGAGGTACCGGGCGCAATGCGAAACCCCAGATCTGGCAGAGTTCGTTGAGTGCCAACTCCCATTTAAGAGGATGTCACAATCATAATTTTCTCTTTTATTCCTCGCTTATTCCAACACTATCACTGCAGTGACTCGATCTTCGCTGATTTAACGGAAGACGTAGTTTGGACAACTGGATCAACTTAATATAGAAGCTATTCTAAAAATGGTCACCACTAAAACCATATCTAATCGAACATCGCCGCACGCAACCGGAATACTAAACTGTGCCACAATGGTGAGAAGTATCCGGTAAGTGTGAACTTCGCAGCACAATTACTCGGGTGAATATCCCACGCACGCTATTTTTGTACCTCCTGAAAGAAAATTTGATTTGGGAAGCAGACAAATGATAGCTGAGAAAATAGCGGAGTCGCGAAACTGAATTTAAGCAAGATAAAACCCTAGGGTGGGAAGTATTCAAGCAAAGCTTTCAAATCATGTGTTGCAAAAAGATATTGAAAAAGTTATTCGACACAAATTAGAGCAGGCTTCGAGGACTTCTATATCAGGGGTTTTCGGGGAATTTATACAGTTCAGGAGGACAGACTGTGTGTAATTATCGGTTACCGTCTGCATGCAGACGTGAATGCCAGTATCATCGGTCGAGTGACATTCTAAGCGAGCGATTCTCTTCCTTTTCTGGACTAGTTGAGTGCCCAGTGTTGATCAGGTTTAGTAACAAGTTCTGCTAAGCCAGGGAACAGGTTATTCGGATGACTGGACAAGGTCTACGTATCCAAGGTAAGAAGGTAGCAGCGGAGGAACCGTCCCGTACCACCTGTCTTTTTGGAGCAGTTCTATCGGTGGCCCGGCGGGTGACGTGCTATGAGAATAAAGTAGATGGAAGGAACACGGCAATCGCCCTGGGGCCAGGAATATCTCAGGAGGGGGACGTGCATAGAAGAAGAAGCCAACTTCCGCTCGGCACCAAAAGGGTGTTCCACAAAATTAGAGGAAATCGCGGTCGCCTTGCACTGGCCAAAAAGTGCCGGGCGACATTGGACACTTCCTGCACCCCCTTAAAGTGACATGCGTGACTCGAAAGACAAATCTTAGCTATACAAATTGAATGAACGTCCACTCGCGTCGATTTGTCCAAAAAAATAACTTAGACCATAACAATCTTTGTGATTGGTAATTGATAAAACCCCGAATTTCGCGATGAAACGTTCTTCAATTGTCTTCCGGAGTGGTCTTCTTCGGGAAAATGTCTTCGAACCAGATTATTGTAACGCCGAAGAGTCTTTGTTTCTCTTGTATGTTCAATATTCCGATTAAAGCAAGTAGTATGGCAAATCGGAAAAAACGGAAACACTCGTTGGGTTAGAATCGAGCTTTGTACCGTAACGTGCACGAATTAATCGCAAGCGAAGTATAGAAAGGTTTAAAAAAAAACGTAGTTAAAAATATCGTAGATCCGGTAAAACCGCGAGAACCGGTTCGCATTAGTTTTAATGGGTTTCATTCTCATCACTTGAACAGCGATGAATGGAATATAAACGTAGTTAAAAACCATCACTTTGACTTTCATGCGGATGCCGTGGTACGCTATACTGTGAAGTGAAGTGAACTAGTGTTACGTCCATTCCCGCGGGATATGGCAGGCGGTAAAAGCGAGCTTAATTTTATTGTACTTTCTGACCTTACTCTGCAGAGGTAACGTACACACGGCGGAAGTTCACACGATTCGCTTCCTCCCGATGGCCCTGGCGATTGTACTATCCTACTTACTTATCTCAATGGTCTCTTGAGGAGTCAAGACGTCGTTCACTGCATGCGTTACGTACCTCAGTCTATACATGGGTAAATTAGTACAGCCGCCCTCTGGTCGTTGGAGGGAAAAAAAACAGAATCCCCATATCCATGTATGCGGTAATGATAATAACAATGATACCATCGAAGCTATGGGTGTATAGACTTAAGGGAATAAGAGCTACCGTTGACGCAGGTAGGCAGGTTCCTATATCCACGCGAACTCGTTAAAAATTCAACAATTAAGGTAATTCGAACAGCCCCAGCTGCGTATACATTTGTGTCGAGGCAGTGTTTGCACGTACCTAATGAATAATAGATTAAACTCATGCGAGCAATTAACGACGATCTTATTAATTACCCTTAAATTACCATCATCCTTCGCCGTCGCGTTATTATAAGTCACCCTATTTTACGCCATATTCCCTGTGTAACCCACGACAAGAATGAAACCATGTGAAATAGGAGATGTATAAATTGACTCGTTTCAGAAAAATGAGTTGGAAATATTCTCTTCTCCCAGACTAAGGTGAACGGATCAGTTAATGACACTGTACCAGTTATAAAACGGTACTATCTGCTACTCATTTGACGATAGATTGCTTTCATGTTACCGGACCAATTTCCCAACCAGAAAAAAATCAGAGTAATGACTCATTGTATTAGATTACAAATTCATTCGCATTTCCACAACGTTCTCCCGAGACAAAGGAATGGCGTTCGATTCGGAATTATAGGAAGGCAAACCAAAATTTTTAAACATCGTACCCAGATATGTTTGAAAAAAGTAAAAGTCAGGTCGATCTTCCGTCAAATTATCACTGTCTGGGCGGTTGGCCTTACGGCGTTCAGATATCGAAGTGCTGTTTTTTTTTTTTTCATTCTGAAACTCGATTCCATACTTACTACAATATAAAATAAGTAAAAGAAAAGTAATATAACGCCTGCAGACACTTTGTTTGGTAAGTGGCATAGCTGCGGCTGTTGCAGCACGGATATATACCAAAAGATGAGACATTTCATGTCTGTCAACTGTGGTATACAAGGGGGCGTACCGCGGGCGTTGCTGTTATCGCGTTAAGTCCTCGGATTAAAAATATGTTTATCTCTCGCTGTACAGTCGTGGTGATAAAGTTATAACGCGGTATACCCTAGTTCGATGGAAATTGCCACGGAACGGTTTTACGACACGCCCTCATCTTTACATACACATAAAAAAAAAATAGGTTCAATTTTATTACACAACAAGACCAAACTGCGTCTATTACTTTTTTCGTATCATTATTCAAGGGTTCTTTCAAACAATTACACATATGTTTCACAGGTAAGAATTAATATAAAATTGAACTCGTCTGTGTAATCATACGATTTTTGACCCACTATCATAGTGAATCCGGGGTTTTCGGTCCTCGCTACCCGAAATGTCACACGGACGTGAAAATGTTAACTTCACTTTTTTTATAGGATCATTCGCATCGTGAAACTCATAATTTACGAGATATTCTCATTAACCGATAATTTGTCCCGTGGAAGAAGATCTGGACAGAAATTGCGTCAGCCACAGAGTCGGAGAGAGAGGAGGCGTGTTTGTTCTGATTGTCCGAACCCTCCAGATAATCCCAGTAAGTACCCGCTATCCTCAGGAAGTAGGTTGTACCCATAAACCATATTTCAGTCTGACCATATCTCATCAATTTAATCATTGGTTAGACCGTTTTTTTCCTTCATTCATTCACTCATTTTTTTCGTAATCGCTATTTTTTTTATTCTGTCTTCACTAGGAGGATGAGAGAAAGAAATAAAGAAGACAGGAATTTATCAGAGATGGTCGGAGAGGTGAGAGTCGAATATAGAGGAAAAGAAAAAAGAGAGACGACCAGATTGATCCTAAATCTGTATTAATCATTCTCAATTACGTGACGACATCGACTGAACGTGTGGCTGAAGACGTATATATACGTGTCAGCTTCATGCACGTCTGTGACTCGATGTACAAATTGATCTCGAAACTCGATACATTTGAACGTTGGTCCACCTCGCCGCGGTTCAGTGGTCAAGTGGAACGAATATGTGCACGTGTGTAGGTAGACGAAGAACGATGTCGAATATAGAATATAGATGGGCAGTTGATCGTAACCACGATTTGAATAGGTTCAAGTAAATAAAACTGTGTATATAAAGCAAGCAAAAATCAATAAAAACACAAATAACAAAAATAGGCAGGGAGGTAGAAAAACTATGAATAGTAGTAGTGATACGATAGAAAAAATTAGGAAAAATACCATCTCTTAGATTTGGAAAATTGGTACAACACCAATAAACTCTTTGAGATTGCAGTAAGAATGTTTTGCATGACGTTATTATTTAAAGAATTGTAAAAAGGGTTGGCCGCGCGTGGGCTCCGGGTTGTACTTAACGCGACGCATACATAAGTATATACATATAACCTTACCGACGGTATTGGAAAATTGAGAGTAATGATGGTAATAACGACGAAGGAATACAGGTGAAATACAGGGGCGTTAAAGGCGCGTGCAGGGGTTGAAGAATAATAGGGTTATTCGTAATCGGCTAACAAACGTGATAATTGGGTCCGTGCTGGTACCGCCACTCCTACCTTTACCAATTCACTACTACCACAACAGCAGGCCAAGGATTTTATCGGGGAAAATTGGTGACCGCTTCAACACGCGTTTACCCATGTACCCGTATAACACACATGTAATTCTAGCTTTGATGGGACGAGAAATAAGCGACGCAGAGTGTCCTAAAACAATTGGAGAGCATTCATCCCGGTACCGAATATAAAGTTGTAGCGGAGACCTGGGTGAAGCGGGCCCAAAAATCTTTAAAGACAAAAAAGTTATCTTAGGATATTCCAAGTTTGAGAGTGACACGAATTGTTATATCTTCTAGCAAAACTTAAAATACGTACGAATACAGTGTTCTGGTAGTTCTAACTATTTCGAGGTAAGGCGCAGTCACAACTGTCAACGGATGCCTCAGTGCGAATTTCTGTCCACTTTGCCCCGGTCTCCCCTATTGAAATCCCCGGATTTTGAGGATTGAACCACCCATTCAGATATTTTTACGGATCCAAAATGGACGAATATCATTGTTAGGCCACCCTGTGGTAGAAGGTAGAAGCTGCGATTTTCTATATCTCTCCCAGTTTGGTTCGGTTCTCACCAATTCGCATTTGGTATTAACGCCCTCTGCTTCCCAAACCTCACCCCGCATTTTGCCCACCCTGTTCAAATCCAGGACTTTGCCAAATGCCAATATAAATTAGGCAAGCGCAAACAGTAATCTCCGACTCGCATGAATGACCATGGAACATGGAATATGTGTGGAGATGTATATGCACGATGTGTATACATTCACAATCCACCTGCCATGTTATGGAGGTTTAATTTTACCTTGAATGCCAGATCGAATTTTTTTTCCCCCATTTTTTAGTACTTCGTATTTGTTTTATGGCAAACATATTTGATCAAACGAATGATATACCTATATATGTATATCTGTACGTACAGTATACAGATTGGCAATATACGAACCTTTTTGTGTTCTTTTGATTCGTCTCTTCTTCGTTATACTGTATTTTTGTTCACAAGTCAAAGTATAAAGGATGAAAATCAATAGAGAATTTTCGTCAACTTTTTTTTTCCAATATAATGAGGAGTGTTTTTATTTTTACCAAGGTTGGACAGCAGATGAAGGGAAATGATAGATATGGAGACTGAGAGACGGTGGACAATTTTCAGAAAATATATTATAAATTATAAAAAGTTTTGAAAGATCAAGTACAAGACGGAAAAGAGAAGGTGAGATAATTAAAAAAAATGACAAGTGACAGACAGGTAATTGAATAAACCCCACGTGATCGGCAGAATAAGATCCCCGACCCAATCCTGTGGCTTGACTGTCGTCTCAAAGAAAAATAATTACTTCCGATATTGAAAATCGAACCTGCGGGAATTCATGCAGGAGTGAACGTGCGAGATGGAGGGGGGGGGGCTAATATTCTGAACTTACTCTTCGATCTTCTTCTATTATAGTCAATTTCATTTTTTTGTTTTATAAGTAATCTCGTTTTATTTAAACGTAATTTTCGAGACAGCGATAAGTTCTCATCATGTAAGTTTATGTATTTTTTATTTTATTTTTTTGTATTGTTTTATCTACACCGCGTCTCTATTTTTCTGTCTATCCCCCTCTGTAAAGAAGACAAGTGCCACTCGAAAGTGGTATGCTAGCGCAAATTGGTGTGTGTATAGTTTCTACATATAATACGACAGAGAGAGGTAGAAATAGAGCAGATATAGTACTGGGAGTGCTCGGTGGCTGTACGACACAAACACAATTCATTAAAGAATTGTAAGAGAACTCATGTAGCACACGTACCCCAGGTACCTACGTGAAGCAGTTTTCTAGTGCCAAGAGACACGCGAGTCATAAAGTATACTGTACTTCATGGTAGACCTATTTCCATTTGCAATTAATACCTGTATTGTTCCAAACTAGTTGGAGTAAATGAATGTGAAATTCTTCAATGGTGCGTTAAATGCTATGCGGGTACCTACTCCAGTGCGTACGTTTTGATATTGGTACACAAGTGAAGCGGTCATTGAGTGCCGGAGTATAAAAAAATCAGGGAAACATGTAAACTATTACGTAAAGAAGATGACGAAACATTGTAACATGTGGTTCCGCTGATGAGAGATTGATATGATGAGGGTGACTATTGCGCTACAAATCGAGAACCGATGAATCAGCTATCTGTCCCTCCCCTAATTGATAATTTTGTTCAATTACTTTTCCACGCTCAGCGTAATCACCTTTTTTCATCTTTATCTGTGCTCGAGGATTAGTTAATGTGAAGAATGCCCAAAAACTATTTATTATATCTGTCTTCGCACATGCAGCTTGAGCCGAAGGATGATCACTCACAGGTTCATATATACATTACACACTGAGAGCCAGGTGTATGGCAGGTGACTAGATTCACCTGCCTGCCTGCAAGCTGTTGGGCTTTTTAAGATCCGCGCTCGTTTGGCCCGTGCCTTCCCTTCCTTACTTCCTCAACTCTCTCAAACCGACCGGTGCACACCACAGTCTGGAAGACAGATGGACAATACAACCTGCTGTACCCAACAGACTTTATAGTACCTGACCATGACCAAGGAGCTGGGATGATGTTACAAGATCGGTTCCTAATTCCAACCTAACACGTGAGGTTACCTAAGGATTTTTTTCGGATTCCGTACGAATGGCACAAATGTGACCTAGGTAATATCGATTCAAAGACAGCATTCTACAGATGCCAGCAGGCTAACCAACATCTCTATCTGTATCTTGAACCCGTCAAAAAATAGTGCTATAAGTCAGATACCTACGCAACGTTACAGTAGGTACTACGACTGGAGGAAGCTCATGAAATTAAATGTAACGAGCCATACTTTTTTTAGGATACAAGTAGTAAAAATATTTGGATATTCTTTTTTTTGTGCCTTTTTGGGGCCTTTTTTTGGTGATAAAATCCGTGATATAATCTATAGATGATTCCATGATAGAATCTGTGGAAAATATTTCTCGGATATAATATCACCTATATGCATGGTTGAACTGAAAACGAGCAACCCTAAGCCTATAGTTTACCAATAAATTGCGATAACTTTGTTACGTATTGTTTTGTTGGTATTTTTCCATACTGTTACATAAGAGACGTTTTCCCATTAGCGGTGCACTTGACAAACTAATAATCAACCTTAGAAACTTGATTGTCTGAAAATGGACTTAGGTGGTATGGACCCTTCCGACCTATGTGCCGTATGATATAGTTTCGAAAATATTTTATCCCTCTTATAAATTCGAGAACTCTCATATATCTCGTATTATCGCTGCTCGTAAGTAGTAAGTATGTCAGACTGCGGTATAACGATAGTTTCTTCGAAGTTTCTATATACGACAATGATATTACGCAAGTAAGCAAGTAAACAAGAAAGTAATTTGACCGATAAAATTCGCGAGCTATATATCCGTCTATATATCACAGATATCTTACTATTATATAGTTATGTATAGATTATATATATATATAAGTCCGCGAGTTTAGCTATATATATATGTATATATATATGGTACATATAGTACATGGATATAGATAGATAAACTCGCGGTGACGAGGGTTAACTTTCTTCAACTCCAGTCTGGAGCCGAAACTTAGTTTCATCTTTCGAAACATCGTTATGAAAAGAAGGAAGGAAGGAGAAGGAACCGAAGGACACGGCAGAATCGCGTATCACAAAAAGCCCGGACTCCACGACATGAAACAGTTATAACAGCGTTTCGCGACGTTCCAGAACTGCCACTTTTTTCTGTATTATATACGTAAGTAGGTATATCTGGATATATCGCTCAAAGAAGTCGGAAAAACGCCAAATCACTATCTGCCAATAACTTAATATTGATCACCGCTCATATTCCGTTCTCTCAACTCTTCTGCGCTCTTACTTTACCACTTCTTTTTCTTCACTAGTCTCTTTCTTTCGTTTTGTGTCGTTTGTCACACGATAATTTTTTCATGCCAAACTTCATGTTGAAGGAAAAGACACATTATTTTTATGCGACACCGTCTTTTTTTCGAACAGGCAAACTACTCCCTCAAACCTAATAAAAAAAACAAATATACGGGAAAGCAAGCACACTTTACAAAGAAGGCGGTTTGTAGTTGGGAGATCCAAATTGAGCATCGTACAGCACGCACGCGTGGGGGATTTGTGGTACGGTATACACACATGCATATATCGTGTGTGTAAGGAGCTTTCGTTTAAGATGACATCGGATCCCTACTCCAACTAACGGTTTCCTTCGGTATCTTGGGTTATGAAAAGTTTCGCTTCTCGAGGACTGGGTACAGCATCTGCCAAGAAGTAAAACATCCCCGAGTTTCAAAAGATCCAGAGTAGCTATATGAGAAGTATAGGTCGCAAATGCCTGATCACGATTTTGTTCTTAATAGTGGAAGAAAAATGTTTGAACCCCACCGATTCGACACAAACCAAGACATGTATCAGAAATCTGTCATGATTGATTGTTAACATTTTCTGCTGTTTAATATAATAACATTCAGACAAGATTGATAACAATTTCAGACTAATACTCATTTTTAGTTACCTAAAGATCGATGCCCTCCAGTTCATCAAAAATCGTCGCAATTAACCTGGTATTTCGAAATTCATACCAACCGTTATAGTCCGATTCAACTTCTAGTCCAAGTATACACGAAAAGCGCATTTTCCAACCCTTTCTGATTTTTTTTCAAACTCTTCTCCGCAGGTGGACAATTTGATACTTCAGAAGGTGTTTTACAATGGTCCAACACACCTTCCCTCAAAAATGCAGCTCTCACTGATGGCAATTTCAGACCTTCATCGACTAGACTATTCAGTCACTTTCGACTAACGTGTGCCTGAATCCACGTGTCAGCCCCTTTGAAGTATGGTCATTGATAACGATGTTAAATGAACTGCAGTGTTTGATCGTATTTCACTTTTTAAAGGACGCTGTACTCCCGTCCCCTTGAGGCCACATGCGTGAATTTATGTATGTGCTATAAATACAGATTTGAGTATGTGTGTCAGTACGTGCTGTAAGTGAGTTAGGATAATCCTCAACCGTTAGAGGGTTAACGTTAAGAAACGACCCCTTGAACGACGGAGAGAGTGAGAGTAGCATACTCCGTGGGTCTATCCATGGGTATCCTAACCTCCTGCGTGCATGGAACACGTGCTCGACATATGCAATGTTGTCAAGGCGGTATAACAAACTCTAAACTGTGTAACGTGTAACGAACGTGGAGGAACACTGCGCACGAAACTCTCTAACTATGTACAAATGAGCTATCTCCAGTGGTGCACTGCGTATATATACATATTATGGTGCGGTCATAAGAGTGGATTCGCTTCTATACCTACCCGATGATGGCTCACGGTCTCCCAATTCTAAGTTATGTTAGTAGGTTGAGCAGACCTATCTACTTGATACGTTTATGGCCATACCTATTCTAAGTAAATTGCGGAAATGGCCACAAACGGTGGTACAACAGTGTTGTGATCATTGATTTTTTTAACAATTGAGTGCATTATGTGTTCAAGAATTGACTTTTTCCATTATTTCAAACTGAATGTAGTTCATTTGTAGGTTCATGTCCAGTTTTTGGTGATAATTTGAAACTGTTGAAAAACTATTTTTCTTGTGTATATTTGTGACAAATGTGATCATAGAAAGCTTGGCGCAATTACAACACGAATATTGTGGCATAGAATGTCATGTAAATTGGACGGGAAATCTAAAAAAAATTACCTTTCCAAGGTTCACCAGCATATTCTAGAACTAGGAGAATGTTAGCCACCACGAGGTCCAGAATGGTGTGGAGTTTCAAAAGCATACTATCCTACAGAAATTGTGATGAAAAAATAAAGCAAGATATTGTGGTTCTCGGGGATTAATTAATTTGGAAAAAACGCAGAAAAAAAAATCACTCCCTTTATCTCTTTGGTCGCTTTTTAATTATATACATTTTTTTTAATCCCCGTGCAATAAGCGGATCATAAACAAAGGGATCGGAGTTTAAAAAAGGGGATCAAGGAAAAGTCAATTAACGCAGAAAATCTCGCGGCGGTATAATATGAGAATTTTTTTTATTTGTCTCCTCTTTTTCACACGACTTTTGAATTTAGAGTTCGCCCCCGGGTAAGGAGATACTGCGGCAAGTGTCTAGTTTTTAGGATAGAAAACCAGACTTGCAACCGAGAGAAGCTCCGTGTGGGGAAGGGGGCGGGGTGAGAGTTGACACACAAAAAATGGTAACAGGCTGTGGGATCGTGCGCGGCTGCAGTGATACCCCGGTATGGTTATACGGAGTTTATTAGTAACGTCGTCACTTTGCTATACCACGTCTTATAGCCACAGGTTTAAATTGGCAAAAACATGTTATTTCTGTTTGACATGCAACGGCTGCGCGACCCGACCATCGCCTTCGCCCTATTACCGCGGCTTACTCTTTCACGATTGTTTTTTTATTATCTCGTGAAAAAGTATTCTGAAAACAAACTGCTCACCCATGGTGCACTCGGGGCTGATTTGAAATTTCACTACGAGTGACAAATTAGTAAAATGAATTCAGCTGGGATGAGCCGTACGCATATAGACATATACACAACGCGTACGCAGATGCATGCTGATAAAACCAGAGCGGAATAACTCGGCCTTTGACACACCTGGATGGTTAAAAAGTCATTGAAGTTTAACGAAATGAACCACATGAACATTAAAATTTATATTTATTGATGTCGCCTTCTCTTCGCATTCAAGTACTGTCATGAGGGCTTCCTTCACCTGTCGTATGAGACCAAAAAAATGCCTAGAATCCACTGACACGTTCATATTTGATTCCTGACTTAAAACAAACTTTTTTTCAAGGGCCCCCCATGTTTCAATCAGCTTGTTAACAATTGACTCCAAATCATTCTCAGAACTGAGTAATACTGAGGTAATGATTTGCAGCTGTTAATGAAATACGTGGAAGCGTATGACGTCTTTATGTACAAGCATATATTGTACCGTCCTTCTCTGGACGGGGGCCAGAGCCTCTTACTATTCCATCCGGCATTATAGCACCCGACAGTGTGCAAAAAAGGTGGAGCTCGATATTTACCCAATAATTAATTATTGCAATTCGTGGTTTTGAACTGTGACCAATTTTATTGTCTCCATTTCTTCATGACTTGTAAGACAATAAAACACTGCAGCGAACGTAATTATGGTTCATAATATTATCTCTACGTTATGTTCAATTCTTCCAACTGTCAAATATTGTTCAAGTTCTTATTACCATTTAGTGGTACACTTTCCGCTGTACGAATGCCTAGAAATTCGAGAACGACGTTTGTTCGCCTAAACCTGGACTTGTATAACGACCCTTTGCAGAATTGTGAAATCTCGAACCTCTACAACGTACCTGTATTATTATTATTCGAACGTGGGATCTTCAAGCTCGGTTTGGGAGTTTCGAGGGCGGGATTACGTGATTGTTGTATAATATTTCCCAGAGAATATCAAGGCATCGACGAAAAATAAATATGTACACTATTTATGAAAAAAATTACTGTTACAGTTATCATATAGTAGGTGGTTGTATCTGATCTGAATCTTTTCATAGGAAGAATGTTTTGAAAGACGCCTTTTGTTGTAACAAATTTTTGCCAAGAAGTATTTTTTAAGAAAGATTTTTTGTTGTTAGATTTTTGGCGAGACCACATGAATGTACTTGGCGACGGTTTTTGCACCAGAGGTGCTTTTTTGGGAGATATCATGACTTTTAGTAAAATTTCGCTTGACCACCTAATAATTGAGCTCGCTCGCTCGGTTGTCAGTAATACTTTACTTTTACTTTATATTCTCGACTCCTAATTTACCTTATTGTTAGACATTCGACGCGAAATTTAAGTCTCTATTGAGTATTACAAGTTTTTCCGTTCCAGTAATTCTCTTTCTATATGTATACCTGCAACGTGTAGCCCTGCGTGTAGCCCTCCTCCTTTCTCATCTGGGCTTCGGACCGGGAATGACGGAGTTACGTGCACACAGGGCTAAAGCTGCTGTTCATTCTAATTTTCCTTGAGCTCGACTTGAGCATTTGAATATTGAATATCGAATATCGTTATCGCATTAAAAAAAATCCTCACAGTAGTTTTTAAATAATGGTAGTTTAGACTGTGGAAAAAAAATTCAGCCTCCTGCGGTGGAAGTGTAAGTGCAGGGAACCTTGCGATGGAGATTTTGCTCACCGCTGCCTAAAATTCCTTGCGTCTACACTTTTATCGCAGAAGGCTGTATTTTTCTTCACAGTCTGTACTACCATTATTCAAAAACTTCTGAGAGGATTTTTTCTACGCCACTCTTCAACCTTGTAAGAATTATTAAACCTATTTTTGCCAAAATTTCAACAAAGTCTTCCCTTGAATAATACGAAGCCGGTTGGGTATTTCCAGAATCGTTGATACATTACATTATGGTCAGAACCTAGATAGATTTTCACAAAATCTGATGAAAGTTTGAAATTCAACTAGCAATAAAAGATGAGGCTGAAGCTAGCAGATACTTTCATAAAATTATAGACATGAATCTTTATTGCGTGATTTTATTCAGGAGAACTTTGAAATGCTTGAGCTGCTATAACTATGGCTGCTAGCTTCAGATTCATCAATAGAAGAATCATTGTAACAATTTGAAAATCAGCAAAGAAATTATGTCATGTACAATGAATAATTTGTCATAGGTAATCTTGGAGACGATAAGGGCATTTAAGTGTACAAGTTGAGTATTTATGAAGAAACATGAAAAATCTTCGTATCAACTCTTTTTTGGCGACATATTGTACTCCGACATATTTCTTTTGTAAGAGCCATTTTTCATAGACATTAGCTATTTCTTACCGCTGATACTTTAAAGAAATCGATGGGGCTTCACCCAAAGCGCATCGTAATTACTTATATTTGTTGTCGAAGCCATTTTTAGCCATTTCAGTTCAGCGGAGAGATTTCCAGGGTTGTTAAAAGTTCCAATCAATTGGAAATTCATACTCATATTTATAACAAATACGTTCAACAATATGTTGCATCGCTGATACTATCACAATTAAGAAGTGACCAATCTGTGTTGTGAGGCCAATAACCACAGCATTCCAAATTGGCCATTGATATGTTTTGTCAGTTGGACGAAATAAAAGATGCATTAATGCTGAAAATAATTTTTTCAATCAATCAATTAAGTAAAAGTGATAAGGTGAAACTTTTTGGCTCACCTAATTAATTATGACCAAGGTGAATGAATAAATTTGGTTATCTTACTTTATCCGAATGTATTCAGTTCAGAAGATTATTGGACTCAAAAAATACTTTATAAAATAGACACACTGCAATGTTATTAGTTTGGCGGATCAATAAATTTTAGAAAACGGATGAACATTACAGACTGACACATCGTTTTGTACATGTACTCAACAATATCAGGTACAAGTAGGTAAATAATGTCAAAGAGGTTATTTAGTCATAACCTTTTTGGTCACAAATCCTGATACATTATTTATTTCTATCGTACTCAATCAGAGCGCAGATGTTGGTCCGCCAAATAACTCAAGCGATAAAATACTTAAATACATAAGCAGTTAAGGTTCAACAGCTGAAAAGTTGATTGGCGACGAATCAAGGGTTACATGCTGAACTATAATGGAGATACAGTAGACTCTAGATATATGGCCGAAAATGGGGCTGTAGGAGAGGAAAGCGGCCATATACGAAGAGCCCTCTCCACGCGGCAGTCCAATGTCGGCTAGCTACTGGCGGTGCAGAGCTAGCTGGCCGTAGCGTCACGACTGCGGCGTGGTGGGGGAGCGCAATTCGTGTGCGTGAAAGTCGGTGTGACGAGAGCCCCTCTTGTGGGGCCATATACCGCGCGGCCATATATCTAGAGTCTACTGTACATTCAAATTTCTACGTAGTTACAATTGATGAAGTTGATACATCAGCTCAGAACTACAAGCACTGTGAGAATTCATGAACCGAGACTGAGTCAGAATATAGCCACAGCTTTTGAAATTTCGATTCAAGAAAAGTCTGAACATAAAACTATTTTGCGAGTTATATGAAATCCAATCCAAGAAATTGTAGATGTTCGAGTTTTTAGAATACACGCCAGTCTACGCTAGACACATTACATATAAAACTACACATACCCACTCCTACATGTACCTGATTTGGTTATTAGAGATCTGTGTTAAAATGAATTCAAAGCTCGTGCAAGCAGATCCACTTTCACACAATCAGCACTCAATAATTTTTCCGTATGTACACGTGTTATTAATATCAACCACGTCTGTAACTTCAAAATTGAAAGTTTCATCATTTTATGCGACGCGTCCCTATCTGTTACAATTCAGCTCTTGGATTCATTCGTTAACATCTGTGTAATAATAACAAAGAGAATCAAAGCGAATAAAACTTGGGAAATGATGAGATTTTATTACGACCGACGCAACTGACAGCTTTGTCTCGGGCAATCGATTCTCGATGTTCTCGATCCTACGTTCAAACATGGCGGTCTATTCATTTCGGTGGCTCCAGGAAGTAAGAGGGAAGAAGACCGATCCCCGTGCTGGTTGCTCGCCAAAACCTGCGTTGATATTCACGGTTCTTTAGTAATACGGTATTCTGCCACTCGCAGTGCTGTTGATGCACGCCGGGTCCGTTGGTGCCATGGTGGGGGTTTGTTTACGTTTTGATTGGTCGTATGCCAAGATCACGTGACGGGTCGAGGACCCGATAGGTCCGTGGGACCCAGCGTGCATCACCAGCACTGCGGGTGGTAGAATATTGTACTACTAAAGAGCCGTAAATATCATCGCAGGTTTTGTAGCGTGGGGATCGGTCTCCTTCCCTCTTACTTCCTGGGTGGCTCTTCTCCATTCTACAATCGTGCCTTCCGAAGCGCCGTCTGGTGACTCACCTATGGTACATCGATCGCTGCGAATGAGGGTCCTCACTGGGACCTTTGCATAGTTGAGAGCAGCACTGCTACTGGTTCCAAAGAGGCGGGAAAATTTAATTCTTAAATATAATTTACACATTTACTCGAATGGATTATTTATGAAATCGTTCATTTCGTTTCGCAACAGACCATTTACGCATGGCTGAATCATGAAAAACGTAAATATAATTTTATTGTTGCAAGAATATTGCCCTCGTATAACCGACTAACATAACCTCACTTTATTGCGTATAACCGACCAACATAACCTCACTTTATTGCAACCTGTCATACGTCTCGGTCCGTGCATGTGCCCAATAAATAATATTGTTAGATATGGGGGATTCCACGTCACATCGACCGGTCGATTTCCCTGACCCCTTTTGATCTGTTTGTCCTTTTACACAGTGGAAGTACACATTGAAAGGATCGACTGTGAATTTTTTCAGATTTTTCTGACCAAGTATTTTTTCACTACAGCTGGTCAAATAATCAGCTTTTAGCGTTTTTTGGAGTTTTCAAGCCAACATAGCGTGAAATCCAGATGAACAATGAAAAAAGTTCTCATACAAAAGTTTCGCGTCTTTCTTTGAAATTTCTGAAAATAATTTTTTGCAATCTTTTGTGCCTCGCGAAACTGCAGTTTTGATGAGAAATCTTCGAAAATCTTCAGTAACAAAAAAGAGCCCTGATCGAATTGGCTGAAATTTTTACACAGCATGTCTTTTTCCATGCCAAGAGTTGTCTGGAAATTTCAAAGTGGGCCGAGCAGTGGTTCAAAAGATACATCAACAAATATTCGCAAGGCGGCGAGAATTCGGCGATTATGAGGTCGCCAAAAAGTTTTTTCGGCCGCAATTCAAAAATTCAAGGGCGATCGCGAGTAGGCAGACAAGAATAATGAATATTAATCTTGAATTTTCGAATCGTGGCCAAAAAAACTTTTTTGCGACCTCATAATCGCCGAATTCTAGCCACTCTGCGAATATTTGCTGATGCATTTTCTGAACCACTGCTCGGCCCACTTTGAAATTTTCAGACAACCTTTGGCATTGTGAAAGACACGCTGTGTATAAATTTCAGCCAATTCGATCAGGGCACTTTTGAGTTATGAATGATTTACACTCATTTTGTATTAAAACTACACTTGAACGGGGTATTAAAAATCTGATGAAAATACTCTCGAAAAGTTCACAAAAAGCCCCAAAATTTTGGTATCGGAACTTTTTTCATACATCGTTCACGTTTTGAGCTATGTAGGCGCGAAAAATAAAAAAAAATTGAAAATCAATCTATTCGATTATTTTTCGTGATAGAATGATAAGTCGAAAAAATCTGAAAAAAATCACAGTTCATCCTTTCAACATGTAGTTCGACTGTGCAAAAGGACAAGCAAATCGAAAGGGGTCAGGGAAAAAATCTCGTTTTTTCGGTCGATTTGACGTGGAATCCCCCATATACACACTACGTTTTTTCAATTGATTTTTCCATTGAAAAAGTATTCACTTGTTGTATTTAATGTCGCGATAATTATTTGACATTTTTGATAATTTGATTTTGCGCTCGCAAAATATCCAAGAACATTGGCGCCATCTTATACGCTGAGTTTGACGAATGAGGACCCTCATTCTTGCTGTCTAGCGGTGGTCGCTCTTCTCTCATTTTTACTGTCGTAGGAATAGAGCAATTGAGCTGACTGAAGAAGGAGACGACGAACAAAATTCTGCCGAGGAAACGGGTATCGCAAACATTCAAATAATCATATCTCAGCTCTCCGTGTACCGATTACAATAGTTTTGAAAATAGCAGTCGTGCTCAACTTACAGACGAGCTTACAGAAAGAACTCGGTGAGTCTCCGCGCCGTGCTTTGAAAATAGCAGTCGTGCTCAACTTACAGAAGGATCCCCCCCACGTCAAGTACCGTGCGTACAATAGGAAATTGTTGAGGAGAAGTGCGCTCCCTTGTCCCCTCTGATATGCGCAGAACTAAGAAAATGATCCTACTGCGCTACGTCTCAAAGACGGCAATCGTGCATTCTCAAGAGTGACAGAGACGTTGTTTACGTTGGTTAGAGGTAAACAACGTCTCTGTCACTCGCCTACTCCGATGCGCGACGTTGTCAAGTCGCGTATAGGTTATGCGAGAAAATTTGGAAACGGTCACAAGTAGCTCAATTCAAACATATTTTACGAAGAAACGAATACTGCTAGCTGTACTTTTCTTTACAGGGAAATATTTGTCATATTTTCAGTTAATGATTCGCAGTTTTTCACGACAATCGTAAGAATAATACCAATGCTATATCATAAAACATGCGTGTTCACATACGTCGGTATAGGGCGCTTATGTTAAAAGTTCAATTTTCAACAGCTAATATCTACAAATTTAGTGCCGCAAGGGGTATTGAAACTTTTCGTACGTATAAAGGACATCAATCAATATTTATATTTGAATTTTCAAGAAGATTGTAAGAAAATATGTTTTCTTTGTACTTCGCGCGAGACTCTACCGAGTCTCTTGATAGGAGAACTCGCTCTCTCGACGTCTGGCCAGCGAGGAGTCAACATCACCTCACGCTCTATTTTAATGTCTCAGTCATAAATTACAATTTCAATAATTAAAATGTATCAAGTGAAAGGATCATTCCGTTACAATACAAGTTAGCTGTAACAAGTGTACATACACCGATATATTGTGTATGTATTGCATAGATATGTATAGACTATAGAGTTATACAAAACCCTATTTTTTTTGTAGCCACAGACGCCGTGACGCGCGTCCCTGCCTGTCCTCACCGTGTCATACAGCCTCAGAATTTCGAAACGAGGATTAATCACCGCGGATAAAAAAAAAACTTTATGCGATGGAACACATACTACCCACTATGTATGTCCGATTGGTATATTATGTATATATATACCTATATAAATACGTGCCAATACAGACATTAAAACTGTCAGAAATCAAACCATGCTTCTCGATAGCCGCCCCCTCGAACGAATCCTCGGTCTCTTATACAACGCCCCTATCGCTGCTCGGGGTTATAAATTTGATTTAATTAAACGATATTCGATATTGTCGTTGACATTTATTCTTTTACTCACGGCGTGGTACTCGATATATATAGCACACAGAACCGTACTATCCGTGTTTTTTACTTGTTTTGGTTTATCGCTAACGCAACGAACACTGTACGTGCATATTGTTGCCAGCTAAGTGTGATAAATGCCCGCACGCAAATGAAAAAGTGATTAAAGTCGAAAAATATAAATCAAACGAATAAATGAATAACTCGATAAATAAATGAACAAATAGATCGGCAGTACTGCGTGACCCCGGCGCGTGACCTCGCCTCCCGGGAGACGAGTTTGGGTTTTATTTCGTGCATAGGAGAGACATAAAGAGGCGACGAGGAGTGGGGATCGGGTTGGGGGTTGGGGCTTCGGGCTCGGGGCTTGAGGGTTCGGAGGCGAGTATTGAGAATTGAGGATTGGGGCTGGGGCTGGGGCGGAGGCACCCCGCCAACCGGCAAATCTCCCTTTCCCTCTCCCTTGCCCCGCGAGTTCCAAGATGCCAGTCACCCTGGCTAGATCAATATGCAGATTACCTACCTCTGCCGGCTCCTTATCTATATAGATATACGCACGCTGTTGCAACCGTGCAGGTTATCTCTATCCCCCACCCACTATAAAATACGTATGAATATGTACACTATTCACAGTAGCTAACTAAGTATGTACCATATACAGTAGCCGATACGCTTACTGAAAACCTTTAAAAAAATCAGCATTTATCGTGCACGATTTATATATTATACTTCCTTTATACATAGAATGTATCGCACACGTGTATTATAGTAGGCAGGAAATTTATATGGCGATGAAGAGGACTAGCAGGGGGGGAGGGGGTAGAGATGGAGATTTAGGCGAGTGAAATTGTAAGGGCAAAGGTAAAAGGCCAAGCAAGGGAGAAGGGGAGGGGGGGCAGATACAGGTACTGGGAGGTATTTGAGTGGTTCTGGAACTAACTCCTTTTCCCAGCACCAATCCCTCCCCACCCTTTCACCACCAACACCCTGAAATTGGCAATTTTACCTCTATTGAGAGAGCCCTTTTGATTTATACGAAACACTTTACCGGCGCTCACGGTCGGATCACAAACAATGGAGAATATATACCCACGTACCTATACCTCTCCTAATATCACGTGTGAGGTACTATAATTATTATTATCTACGTAACACCTATTCGTAATCGAAACAATCAATAGTTTCGATGATTATGTCACAGAATTATTATGCTGATTTTATCCGTAGTACATATATCCGGAGATACACATAATAATAATTTTGAGGTCATAAAAAATGAAAGTAGGGAAGAAAAAGTTGATAATAATAATCGGCGGAAGATCTCTACCCTCTTGGAAAAAGCAATGTAAAATATATATTTTTTCTCACACCCGGTAGCAAAATGCCACTTTTCATACCTCTTGAGCGGGCGAAAAACAGATCTTTTCGCCCTCGGGCGGAAACGTCTTTTTCCTGCCCTAGGGCGCAAAATCCTGTTTTCCGCCCGCTCACTCGGTCTGAAAAGAGGCATTTCTGCAGACCAGGTGATGAGAAAAACATCGTGTGCATCACGGAAAGGCTATTTTGGTGAGTGTGCTCGCAGCAACTCGCCTTCGGCTCGTGCTGCCAAAGGCACACTCGGAAAAATAGTACTTTCCGCCCTTGATACACAAATAACAATTTCCATACTCCTTAAACAAAATGATGGCACCAGAGGGGCTCTAATACACGACAAATTGTGTGGATATTTTATATCCACATAAGTAGAATTATACGTCAAAAAATAAAACAATAGAGCAAAGAATTCGAGTGTATCGACCGATCAAAAGAGTATAGATATAGATATTATTCTCGTTTGTTAAATCGAAAAAATTAAGAAGAAGAAGTAAATATACGTACAACTGGTCAGAGAATTCAGATTTCTTGGAAAAAAAAATGATACCCTAGAAGACGCGTCAAAAGTTGAACGTTTCTCGAAATATATAAGTATAGTAGATTGGGTTTAAAAAAAAAACGACGCGTTACTATAATATGACACATATGGTTAGATGACACTGAAGAAAAATAGTCACGTATTTTCAGCATCCCTCGCTCGCGCACATCGGGGTTATCGAAGATATCAAAAAACAGATGTTCAGTCTACTCGTGACTTTCCGCTGAGCCCCGTTATCGCGAGGTCACCCTCCACCACTACCCCCAACTTCAACCCCTGTACTAAGACTCTGCCACCGACCGCCGTATCCGAACCACGCAGACAGCACCCCGTCCCCCCTCTGGCCCAAAGAGATGAATTTTAATTCCGACATTAAAATAAACGTTCTGCATCTTGAATCATATTATAATGGGGGAAAAGGCGAGAAAGCAAAGGGGAGGCGCGACAATTACGACAGCTTTTATCTCTCTCGACCCCCTCCCCTCCCTCACCGCGCCCTTTCCACGTAGATACCCTCAAGTTGGGCACAGAAACTTTCCTGATAAGAATATATAAAATATTGATTTGATTCTCACACAGTTTAGTTTGCGAGAGTTGCATTCCTTTCTAATTTCTTTCTTTCTCTCGTTTTTCTCCAACATAGGCGATGGTCGCGGCACCGCCTCTGGTGCTGTGGTTATTTACCCAAAACCTCTCCCGAGTCCACGGAGAGAGAGAGAGAGAGAAACGAAGATGTATAGTCTAAGAAGGAGAGCTGGGTCTCGCCAGTATTTCGAAGGAAACGGGATGTGATGTCGCTCGGCGTACTCACGCTTACCTGGAAAAATAAGAGAAAATTAATTACACTACATTGAATGAAATGGAATTTAATTTAATGTAACTCTTTCAATTTCCCATTTCTGTTGTACTTCTTTGTTAGAAAAAATACCTGGAAATTATAAGTAACGATTTCAAAGTCCTGTGCACAAGAATTCATTCTTGTACCGTGTCTAATACCTCAATTTATCTGTTTTCCGTTCCACAAATTTCGAACAATACGTCATCTGAATTTGCTATACTCCCCAAAAATGAAGAATCGTCGCGGAGCCAGGGGCAATGAATTTGTTTAACTCCAAAATTGTATAAAACCACCTATGGATGTACGTCAGATGTTTGATGGAACGATTGAAATATGAAAAGAGAGAGTGTGCGTATGCGTTTCTGTATGAAAGTGTAAAAAAAAGCTGTGTCAGAGATAGAGGTTGACAGATTGGGGAGTGAGCGGGGGGATGCAAGACTGCGGG
>JAFFZH010015942.1:53857-174106 GCA_018420115.1 Euura saliciscinereae
GGGGGGGGGGGGGCATGGGAGTTGCGGAAGGTATAAATCACGGCCATCCCGGGATTAAAATATCCACAGAGAAGAGTGTGAGAAAGATAGAGAGAGAGAGAGAGAGGGAAACAGAAAAGACTCGAATTTATTTAACACCCAAAACGCTGCGCTACCCGTGAGACAAAGTGTTCTGTTTAAACAAGAAATTTCTAGCCTCGTGCAAAAATCGCACGTCCTTTATCTTTTTTTTCTCTACCTTTTGCTCTCCGCTCTTTTACCATTATTGCACATACAATTTTCACAATCTCTTTCCAGTAATTTCCACTTTTTCTTTCTTCGACTTTTCTCTTTCTCTTCGTATTTTCAATTTCGTTGTATACAGGGCGAGTTATCCCCGGCTCCGAACGAGGGAAGGGCTTATTAGTATGGACGGCATATGCCGATATTGATAAGCCCCTCCCTCGTTCCTATAGCATTAGCAGTGATAAGCCCCTTCCTCATTCGGACCCGGAGAAAACTCAGTCTGTATATCTCTGACCCGGCATATATTCCCAATATCCGAGTTCAGTATTATAGTAGAATGCTTTTCTTTTTATATTCACGGAATATGAGAGAATATCGAAACGTGTATTCAAATATCGCAATTCATGACATATTTCCATGTCAGTTTCAGTCTTAATGTTCCGTTTCTACGTTCATTGGTCGGTGGTCAATCGTTTCGGATGGTTAAAGGGACGTTGGTTTCGTGCCTCTCTACCACCGACCAACCGCCATTAACCCAGATGGCAGGAAATATTTTATATATTCGCGGAAATATTAACCCGTTTAACCCAAGAGCCATCAATTTTATAACCCTTCCGTCTATACGTACATACGCACACTCACGGACCTTTTCGTTTGGCTGCAGTGCGTATAGATGAATGTGTGGAGATAAACGAATCTTATACAACATCGATACATAAACGATATGTGCCTATACCTATATACATATAAATTCATACTACACATAAATCTCGGTTGGTTGGGGCCGAGGTTAGGGGTAGGTTAGGTTTTGGGTATGAGAGAAAAACGAGGCTGGGTATATTCGCTATTCTTTTCAAGCTCGTATACGGATCACTTTTTGCGTTACCATCTACGGTTTCAAATACTTTTTTCTTTTTCGTTTATTTTTTTTCATACTTCCTCCGGCGACATCAGACAAATCGCGGATTTTCGCCGACTGGACACACACCTTTCCCAAACGCAAACGATAATCATTCGATTAATCATCTGCCTTGTAAAAATAATCTGGGCTTTCCCGGATCCCCGCGCATCAGAGCTGTTTCGCTTTATATTATATTTTTATCTCCTATCTGCACCCGGCTTTAACGTACCTCTACCCCACTGGCACGGTTTAGGGTAAAGGCATACTAGGTATATTCTTTATCTCTTACGTTTCAACGCATCAACAATTTTTTTAATTTATTCCATTACTCATTTTGTTTTAGTATACACATTAAGGCTTTCCCGGAATGATTCAGGGGTATAACCTTTTCAGATTTAAATAAAAAATAAAATAAACTTCTAAAAAGATGAACCCGCATACCTATATAGTGACCGTATACATCGACTCTTGCAGCATGATATGAATAAGAAATAAAGATATTTTCCGATACTCAATCCCCGGCAATAGCAGCAGGCAGCAGGGGGATTCCCCGGACGTCGTGGGTAGTTTTGACGGAAAATTTCTTACCCATTTCCGTTTCAACGAACGAGACGAGCTGATGGAATGGGGCGGACAAAAAATATGTAATGGGATGAAAGGTAGTATGCCGTCCTTCACCGCGGGGTGTTGCGTTTCGGACCGATACAACTCGTATCAGCACAACAATACGATAAACCCGCCCGTCGAGTCAACGTGACACAAATTCTGGTATCAATTTGGGTAACTATTAGCTCGGCCCCCCCCCCCCCCCCGAATCGGGTAAAATGGATGGATCGGACAGTGTTTCTTAGACTTTGTCAACATCCTCTCTTCCGTATCATTAGTTTGCGGATGTGTATCTAGATGAAAATCTAAACGAGATTGGAGCGGGCGGACGTCGATGTAAAGGCGTTTTTTTTTTTATTATTTCCCAACAGTTCGAAATTCGGCTGAAACTTGATTCTCCATAAATGAAGTTGATATCACGAACTTAATTGTACGGTGATACATTTACAACGATTGCGGTATAAAATGTAATTAGCAAAGTAACTTTTAGACCTGTTAAAACGTGAACTTTGTCGGTCACGTATCTCTAGTGTTTAAATATGTTAAAACTTCTTGGTACAGCTCTGATTACTTGTTCTTGGATTTCTAATTTATGCCACTTGTGATTCCTGCAATTATGAGTATCCAACAACGAAATCTTGAATGACGGTAGTGGCCACGATAACGTAAATACACATAAGAAAAGTGCGATGACGTTATATTTATTTGACCGATGACCGGTGATCCGGTTTACCCCGTGTATGAAGTAGGTAAGTCAAAAATTTTGACTTTATGACGTATTGTGCATTTATCAACAACATTCAGGGTGGGATGGCTGAAATTAATATAAAAGTGATGTAATCTTTCTGATGGAAGAATTCGCATGCCTGTCAAGCTTGAGGTAATTATTTTTTTTTCTGCTTCAGACATTTTGGTGCCAGCTTTACCCTGGTTTTCCCTACTACTAACAGCAACACAAACTGTTGGAGCGATAATCCTGAGTAGAACAGATCCTAATCCTGACTATTCGTCTTGAAACGGTCCTGACTCCTTATCAAGTGGGAGAGGGGAGCTTATTTTGCAAACCGGTGAATCCATCTTTCAACTGACACACCTCAATGTGAAGCAGAACTGCTATAAGGAAAAAATAGCGGAATAGAGTGTCAAAACCATTTTCATTTGTGTGAAAAAATAGCGGAAACCATGACGAAAAAAGTAGTAATGTCTGAAGAGTTTCTTTTTTTTTTCTTTTTTCCCCCCTTCTTAAGTAAATTATACGAAATAGTCTGTTCTCCAGAAAGCCCTACAGCCTACAGAAAAGCTACGTAAAGATCCAGCGTAATAAATTATCGAATCCTGTCCGCCGCCCTTACCGCCCCGACATTTTGCGTAGAATCTAGATTCCAGTGGGGTTCCTCTGCAGCTCGCGCACGTTCGTCGTCCCTATCTCGTCCCTCCATAGTCTCATGGACCTTGGAGGGAGATTCCCGGGGCAAAAAGGGGTGTATGGGTATATGGCACGGGTGGAGTTGAGGGATCATTTTCTCTCCCAAAAAGGACCACGCCGCCCCAGAGCCATGGGCTCAACGTCTTTGCCACTGATTTACAAATTGCGCTATTGTCCGCCGCCGCGCCACCAACCACCATGTAAATGTGGCGCAAAATATGCCACCGCAGAGGAGACATCGTTTAATGCGACCTAAATTATTACCAACCAAATTGTCCCTTGCCCGATGTACACTCGGTGAAACCTTTTCCTCGAAATAATAAAGTGGCGGGCCGATGCGCGGATAAGCGTAAAAAAGATTTCAAAAGTAAAAAAGTTTTGCGCCGAGATTGATGGGGGGGGGGGGGGTTACATAGTCAGCATTTCGCCCAGCGGATGCTGCATGAAATCCTCGAAATGAAAATTTATACGGTGTCGACGAGAAGGATTTCGTGGAAGCGTATAGATTGCATAGCTATAGGAGGTAGAGGTGGTACAAGTTGATATTGGTAAACCGCTTCCAACGATAGGAAATAATTCTTCGATTACGCGCGCCCCCGGAGTCGCAGGTTCCGTTTTCGTCTTCTTCCCTTCCTTCTTTATCCCACGGGTTGAAACCAATCGAGAAAGAAACGAGGACGAACCCCGTTCGCTGTATTATTCGCCTCCTTTTCCCGAATAAAATCGTTCTCTTCACATCCTTCCGGTTCCGCGCGCAGAGCCCTGATCCTCGCATATCTTCATTTCCAAGTCAGCTCAACCCCCGGTTCTTCTTCGACTGTAATTCTTATGCCGTTTCTTTCGATCAAATTCAAACCATTCTCTCGTCTCTTCGATCATTCCGAAGGTCGTTATAGGCAGGTTTGTTTTCGATTTTATTTAGGGTGCCATCGAAATACAGTGAAGTACAGTGGAATACCGATACTCCAGGATGAGGGATTAGTTCAAGGGGATCCGATGGATGGAACGCCGAACCAAAGGGCTGATTCGATTTAGGAGGAAACCTTTTTTCTGGGGATTAGGTCACTGAAATATTGGGACAAAAGTCTATGCAGAGTATGTTATTGATGGAAAATTAATCCCTCTTCAAAATCTGATTGTGTTCAACGATTCTGGGTTCGGTTCCAGTAGTCACCAAAATTCGAGTTTCCTATTTCTCAACCACGTTTTGTTATTGATTCCGACTCTTCGGGATTAAATTACACGTAAATTCCTGTTTACGGTTTCAATCGGATTCAATTGGATCAAACTGAATATCTCTGTAGTGAAGTGAAACAAATATAACACATTAATTACACTTAAAAATAGCGCTGCTTTTTCTTCCAATACAAATTGGCACAGTTCATTACATCTTCGTTCAAGCTATTGCACGTGTTCAAATAGGTGGTTTAAACGCCGTTGGTAATCACCACAAGAGCTGGTGGTGATGGTGCAATCTTGATTGGGTTGGCACTAGATTGCACCCACGATAATGAATACTAATGCTTTGCAACGATCAGGAATCGGCGAGCCCAGCAAAAAATATCACATTATCAGTACAATGAAACCCCGCTAAAAGCAGCGGGCCAGGGTGGACATCTGCTACTATGCGGAGGGTCTCCAGCTCTTCCATGTGTCACCCTAGGCCCAAGTATCTTTTCCGTGTCAGCTGACTGAACCCAAAAAATATAGGAGTGGGGGAAAGTCATTCACTCGTGCACAGAGAACTCTGCTCTTAACGGGGTTTTCACTGTTATCGAATGGTCGATTAGAAAATATATATATAAAAAAAAAGGCCGAGCAAAAATGACGCCGCCACACAAGGCAAAGAAGCGAATTTCGTGGTGATGTCATTTGTGCATGGGAAATGGCCCTTATAGCGTTACTCTGATCTCTCTTGTGTGTGTTTAACTCGACATTTTCCGGTTAGCTTCCGCGACGGAGATCGGGGAGCTGCAGCTGGGTATGTACAAGCGATTCATCGTCATATTCCCACCGCATCCCCATCCCTCGTCTACCTCACGCCTTTCTAATAACGTTATTGTAATACAGTTTAAGAGGGGCGAAGGGAAATCGTGCGGTTCACCAACAACAGCGCGACGCTATGCGGCCGCGAGGAAACTATAATGGTAAGGAATCGAGAGACCGCGTAGAAACGAGGTTAGGGATAAGGCTTGTCGGAGTGCTTAGTATGCGGCCTTAGTTCATTATTGACCGACTAATATCTGCGCGCGTCGGGTTTAACCTACGCTCCCAAGCTGTCCCTCGGAATACTGTGGGCGCTGACCATCCAAGATGACCTTTGATCCCTCCGATCCTCGTTACCCGTCGAGCTGTCTCTCTCGGTTACCTCATCATCCCTAAATCTGGAGCATGGATCGCCTTACAAGTGTGAAGTGACTCGCGAATATATTATGGGGTCAAGTGATGCCCTATGTCTGCCCGAGTAGCGAGTGCAGAATTGAGACTGGAAGTACCTTCCGTTTAGCCCGGTACTTGCGGATCAGCTTCCGCCTCTGCTATTACGGAGCATACCATGAAGTCGGTATTTAACTCGCAGGGCATCACGGTGACAAGTCATTATGTAATTAGCGAGGAGTTTGTTACAGGGATGTGGGGAAACTGGTCATTTTCATGAGGGGTTTAACAATCCGCTAGCGGTTCCTGTAATGACGAAGTGACCAATTTGAAAACTGACATTAGTTTATGTCTGGATTTTTCTCCTTCTTTAAAAACTAGAACTAAACCCTGTTGTAATTTCGTATAGTATTTTTCCTCGAAATGAATGGAGAACTCCATTTGAAATTTGTATTCAGCACTCGCATCACTAGTTGACTTTTGATCTCTTCAGCCGAGGAGTGGCCGCAGAGTTGAAAAACTAGTATCCAACGAATACGCGAATGATTCACAATATTTCAGCACTATATAAATCGATTTTAAACGTTTCAATAATTGTCAATATATCACTAATTCACATTATTTCACGGAATGTGGACATTCCCGCACTCCGTGTGAATGCCAACACTCGCCTTCGGCTCGTCCGGCATACCTCACACTCGTCCGGAATCGCCAACTTCCCGCACTTGATGCACAATATACCTACTATTGTCATCATTTTAGTGGTTTTCAACAATTCACATAATTTTAATAGTTTCATTTATTTCGAAAATTTTCAATATTTCAATTACCTCAGTATAATATGACAGGAATTTTCATCATTCTCATTTTCTTCAATAGTTCAAATTATTCTCAACATTTTTACAATCCAATGGTATTAAAAATTTTACAAACTTTTTTTAAGAGCATGCTACAGTTATTTTTTACTCTTCTTTACCGACCGTACCCGGTTTTCACTTGTTTTCACTGATAGCAAAGCCTTATACGCGTCACGAGCGCGAAAAAGGAACCAACAGCGCAATTCTAGATGGAATTCCAAAGATATATATCGGAAAACTTCTTTGTTTCATGCAACAATGAAGACGTATTCTTGAAAACTGCACAAAATGGTAATTGTCGATGTCAAGCGGTGATTGTGAGTTTCGTCCGTTCATCATGGCCGCGACCACCGCTTGACATCGACAATTACCATTTTGTGCAGTTTTCAAGAATACGTCTTTCTTGCATGAAACAAAGAAGTTTTCCGATATATATTTTCGGAATTCCATCTAGAATTGCGCTGTTGGTTCCTTTTCCGCGCTTGTGACGCGTAGGCTTTGCTATCAGTGAAAACAAGTGAAAACCGGGTACGGTCGGTAAAAAATAGTAAAAAATGACTAGCATGCTCTTAACACCTCCAATATTTCCACATCTCAACAATGTGATCGCCGACTATTCCCATACCTGTATGTTCTGAGACTATACATATATTTTCGCTATGCGATAAATTGGTATCAACAACCGTTGCACGTGGTAGGGATTGATATAGTTTTTCATACCCATTGTCCTAGCTGGAAAAGGCCCTGCTAAGATTATTCTTGTCGAATAAATTATCACACTAACGATAAGTTAGAGGCTACAGAAATTGCAGTTTGCTGGTTGGTGGGGGCGGTGGTGGTTAGCGTTAAGAATTAAGAATTTATTGTTACCTCCGAGAAGATCCCGTGAGCTTACATAGTAGCCAGGGGTATAGAAGCTAGATAGGCAAGCGGGTAGGTCGGTAGGTGGGTTGGTACATTATAAAATAAAGTATATCCATGCCGGCACAATTTTCCCCCTTACCTACCCACCAAACTTCCGTGGAGCACGTTCCACGTTGGTGATTTAATTACAGTAGACTTGCGCGTGAATAAGCTCAACGACGAGAGTTGAACCGCTCGCTGTTTCAGGTGTTAAAGTCGCGGTGAAGTTTTTTGTTCGGTCTTCGGAAAATTGAAATTTGTTACGGTAAGGCGAACGGCCTTCGTTTTACTTTCTTTCAGTTATACGTGGGCACGATAGTCAAAATTTTGTGCTCTCTTCAATATTTTCAATCCTTCTGAACGTAACAATATAGTAGCTCTTTTTTGGAAACTGGGACAGAGATTACTGATATTTTTTAACAAGATAAAATTCGAATTGATATTATGACTGAACGATATCAACGACAATAACAATGGCAATAACACCTACAGTATCAAACGACACCTTTGAACTACAGATTTTAACGCTCCTCGAACTCCGCACAGCTAGTGTTCATTGTTTCAAAGCTCCGGTGGTCGCGGCCTCCCCATCCAAGTATAACTTGTGGTGGGCGTTGAAACAAGCCGCGAGCAGACTGGAAGATATAGAAACAAGCCGAGTACATATACGTACGTAGTACGTAGATACAAACAAACGCCGTAGCAGGTAGTCATACGCAGAATAAATAAACTAGACAACCAGCCGATTGCCGGAGAATTGCTAGGATGTTGCCGCAAAGTTGCACTACACAGAGGAAACACCGTCATAATAATTTAACAGGTCTACAACTTGCCTCTAATTGGAAGCCTGCACCACAAGACTCGACGCACTCGCAATTCAGTATCCACGGACGCCCCCCTCCCCCCCTCCTTCTCTCCAGTCTCCACATTAATTCAAGAAGAACTCAGACATCATGAATTCATCCGGCGACCAATTTCCGTAATTTAAGACAAATTGAAGACCCCTTTGCATTGCATGGCAGCATATTTTGCACCTTGTTTTTATTTTCAAATTGCAAAATTTCATTCTAAGATGTGTATGCCCCCTTAAACCTCACAAAAAATTCAAATTTATCTAATTTCTTTCCACAAAAATGTGGTAGTGTTTACTGATTTAGTCCATAAATCCTATTCCGCGGAGGGACGTTCGAGGGACGGTTTTTATCCTTACTCCTTTGTGATCCATCGTTTGAAGAGGCATGTAGCCTATCCCGCTTAGGCCGGTAGAATCGACTTCGCTTTCGTATGGAGGCTTAGGGATAGAGTGTGGGTCAGTGAAGGAAATATAAAAAAATGATCCCTCGTCCGCGTCTTGAGAGGTGAAAGAAAAATGATGATTTTGGGAATGGACGTTCCTGACGCGCGAAGGCTTGGAAAACACTTTATTAAAAATCTCCACGGTACCGTGAGAGAGTCAGAGCTCGTTGAGGATCTGGTGATAGATTAGCTCACTACTAATAAGATGTCAGATGTGAGATCATTTTTTTCCGCAGACAGTACAGACTTCATCACGTGATTATAAGGGGAATAAAGAAGTTGTTTGGGGAAATGGCGGAAGTGGAAATCGGGTCAGCATCAAAATGATAAATATATAGTCAAGAGAGCGATTGAGGAAGCGAAAATCGACATAAAGGAGATGATGGAGATAATGAAAGTGGAAGAGAATATCCATGAGATGAAGATAGAGAATTATGAAAATGACAATAACAAAAAATAGATGACGGAGATGATGAAACCGCTGATGGGAAAAATTTGTTCGTTCTGAAACGTATCAAACAGAGAATAACAAGAAAAATGAAAAGAAGACTAACAGGAGAAATGAAAAAAAAAATAAGGAGTGCAATAAAAACGTGAAAATTAGAAGAGGGTAAAAGCAGGGAGCAACACGGAGTGGCAGATCCCCTCCTAAGGTCATCCAGCATCCAGACCGCACACCCTCGTCGTCGCGGTCCACGGATCGATCCCCCGCGCCCGTGACGTCAGGCCGGCAGCCTCTCCCGTCCACCAGCCTGGTTCACTCGACGCGCGACGGTTTCGCCAATGGTAGTAGTAGTGCCCGTAGTAGTTGGAAGAGATGGGGGAGGAGAGAGAGAATACGGATACGAAGAGCGAGGCACGAGGGAAGAGAAGAATGTGAGCGAGAGAGGGGCGAATTACTATAACACCGTTATAGTAGTACACTGTAATGTTTTCGAGACCATACCCCCACTTGAACTTCTCATTCCCCCCGAAACGCTCCCCAAATGTACATATGTACACGTTACACAACGACGTAGGTACGTGAATATATATAGGTTGAATACTGAATACTGAATAGCAAAACGGGAAAACGGTTTCCGAGAAGAACGGCGATTATTATTATGCCAAAGAAACGGGACGATAACAAAAATATGTTGTCACTGTCAACTTAACAAGGCTAACGTGAGGCTTCGTTAATTGGTATCTAATACAAATAACTGCATGGTACTAATTGATATTGAATAAACCCATCTCCTTGTTTTACGTATCTGCAGACGTCATTTGGACCACAACCATCCATCAGAAGAACGTAACGCCTCCCGATCGAACGGTTGCAAAAGCGTTTAAGAAAAGCCATCGCCAAGGTGGACGATATTCGTCTTTGATTTCTTGAGGTCTTTGAATCTAGCAAATAACTCAGGACGAAATGTGCTATCATGGTTGACTCAAATGAGACTCTTGATTCGATCGAGGTAGTAAAATTGAAGACCGGAATTCTAACTTGAACGCAGATTGCGTCTCATTCAGACAATAAAAACATATCTATTACCAAAAGTTTTTACGACCTCATTAAACTTTCTCATTTACGTTTTAGCCGCATGCGACTGTTATATATATACACGCTAGGTTGGGTGAGAGTTCGAAGTTCGTAGTCATGTGCGGGACACAAAAAAGTTTTCTTTGTCAGGCAGAAATTGACTCTAAAACTGGGAGAGAACTGATCACAAGAGAGTAGAGGAAGTGAAAGAAATAGTATCATCATCATGTAAGAACTTTGCGACGTAGACGTTGACAAGACGCCATATGACCCATGCGTGGCGTCAATCCCATATCTTATTCCTAATGGCTCGTGTCTGGAACGCGTCTCGGTCGTTAAGTGATCCTTTCTTAGCCGATGATATGTTTGAGAGCTTTCGCATTTAGAAATTATCCGAGGCGATTAACCATACATCACTATACTGCGCACCGGTATTACTTCTCATCTGTGTTGTGCGGTACACTTAACCAAAAAGATCTCGCAGCGCCACCAACTCATTTTATCTCTCAGCCTACGCCCATCTACATATAATGTACTAATGCAAATATTTCGAAACTATATTGGACCACCAAACCTATCCATACTTGATGGTAACCGCATAAGGTCCTAACGTTTTTAGGATCTCATATTCAATCGGATCACGGGAAGAAGCATCCATTTGATATCAGGATGAGAAATCTTAAAAATTGCCATCATACGGATGAAACCTATTTCCGTTTCCCTTTCCTTTTCCTTTTCCTTTATATTCAAATCTTCCCGGTAAGTGTTAGCAATGAAGTGAATGCAGTACGTGGACCACATATTCTTGTTTCTTTTCAACTGTTGAGAACAAGAAGTGTTAATGTTACTGATGATCCTGGACGTATCATCATCAATTGTGCATGATGACGGTTTTGCGGGTTAGGCTTACGAATGGGTTCAGGTTAGCTTAGGGTTGCGTTTGGGGTTAGGTTATACTCATTGCATGCGATGGCTCGTGTCCAACGTGTACACCTATACGTATATAAAATAACCCATCCTATCTATGTGGGTCCATATGGGTATGTAGAAGAGAAGAGGCGGAAATAATTCAGCTCACTAACCAAATGGAATGGTAATTTGCTGGCCTCCGACTGACCACACTCAACCGTTCCTCGCGGTCTTCTTTACGTTAGAAAACTGCAGGACTCGACTGTCATTCACAATCCGTCTTTATCCCCCATTTCGGATCGAAGTTCCCTCCCAATTTTATCCATATTTTATTTCCAATCCTAATCTATAATCTATATGTGTCGCATCATCACAACAAGCGAGAGTCCCCGTGTTGAAATTTACTCAAAGTCTGGACACCTGGCCACGAGTAGTGCGAAACACCAGTTCCAGACTTCCAGACCAGAGCCCTGGCAGTGCCCAGTTTTGCGTTACACGATTAATCCGGCGCTATCCGTGATTTGTGAATACTTGAGTGATAGTAACAAATTGGTGTTTCTTGGTCTTTTTTGTTTTGCTGTATTTTTATTTTTTTTTACTTCTTTATTTTTTTGATACATCGCACTAGGCGTTATGATGTAATAGAAGAATAACACTCATTTCTGTTGGTGCTGGACGTCTCACCGCCTCTGGGGCTGTCGTGTTCTGGCTGGTGGTATAGGTGGGTAGGTATCCCGTTCCGTAGTAAATTTCTTTCCGGTGATTTTCCACCGCTCACCGTTGCGCACCGATACCGCACTTTATCGAGTGAACTCGCGAAAAATAAAGCCACGATGTTTAACACGCGACGTGCCCTTTTCGTGTTCCTCCCTTTTCCTATTTCGTGCTCCTTTCGGTATTCGCATTTTTCATGCATCTCGTGTTTATTTAAAATATCAGTCTTTTTTCTTTGTCCTTCTGCGCGGATGAGTTTTTCTCGATTTCTTTAAGCGATTCAATGAAATTTTCTAGTGCTTTCTTTTACTCTGTTCCCTTTATACCGACGAATTAATTTTTTTCTTGAATTCTAACCGTATCCGAATTATTCAAGCCCGGAAAATAAGGGAGTCGGACGAAAAAACTTATTGTCGCTTTACGTCGCTCCTGAAATCAAGTAATATTCTTCACCAGAACTTTCGTGTGCTTGGTGCTCTTATAGCCTCTGCGATATTATCTCTTTCTCTCTCTCTCTCTCTCTTTCTGTAAAACGTTTTGTATCCGGCTCTTCTTCTTCTCTATATCTATATTTTATATACACCTATACATATGCACGTATATATGTACATGTAAAAGATGGGACGTGAAGAGAGTATTTCACTATACAGAGGGGCTAAGGTTTTGTCACGAGGCCGATTAATCACTCCGGTTGACGTCGCCATTTTTGGGGAGCTAGATGCTGTTCCTTCTTTCTCGTCCTCATCCTCATCCTGATTCTCATACTCCTGCCGTGGCTCTTCTTCTTGAGCAACGACGACGACGACAAGGTCGTGAAAAGACTCCACCGATCGTAACAATAATGTAAAAGAAGGAAAAGCATCAGAATAAAAATAAAACTAGTAGAACAAAACCGAAAATAGTAGTATTGAAGGAACAAGAAAGAAAAACACAGTAAAAATCACAAAAGAATCTAACAACAAACATCCAATGAAGGGAATTTTACGCTGCCAGTAGTGTCGTATATTCATCCAAACTATCTTCTATTATGTCCATGTTTGCCGTTAGAAAACTTTCGACGGTCAAGATTGATATAAAAAAAAGAAAGATTTTTCGTTATGCTTATATTTTTGTCCGTACAAACAATCGGAGTGATTCGGCATCTGGTGGACAGAATTTTAGCTATACTCCACGTAGAACAACAGATTCGCCCGCCATTTTGTTAATCACAATGATGCATAACCCAAAAATGATACATATTCATGTAATTAACCTAGTGATTGTTATTATTGAAACTACAAAGTCTAGCGTCACTTCGAGTGTAGTGACCAGCTCTGTGTAATTATTTCGTAGCGAACGGGGTTATATTATGTAGGTATACCAACGAACGGAATAGATTAATTATTTCGAGTAGGTAGCAATTAGTAAATGCGTTTTTCGGTCAGATGGGGTGGTGCAGCGTACCAAGTAGTCGGATTCGGGGTGGGAGTCGGAGATAGAGGCTGCCGGGAGAGGCTTCCTGTACTCTTAATAAGGCATTTCGGATGCACGCCACCCTGCAGTCTAATAGATTCGCCCTGGCTTCCTTCCAAATTTCTCTCCGGCTGCCGTTGCTGCAGTTATGTATTTGTGTTTGTCTATATCTATATAGATCACAGTACCAAGTAGTCTGTCGGTACCGCGGGAATTGAGATGAAGAGAGAGAGAGAGAGCACATTTGATGAAACAAAAACCACTCGTTCGAAGCATATCATTGGTTCGAAGGTCCAAATAATTTTCTCCCTTAGTTTTTTTATTAGAACCTTTACACTGATTACTGCTATCCTTATGGGTCCAAAGCCAGAGGCAGTCATTTTTCAAATCCATTCTACCAGAGAAAAAAATCGCGAGATTTAAGCGTCTCGCTGAGAATCAATATTACACAGGTAATAAAGGATAGCGCAGAAAAAAATTTGGATAGAAAGGTAAAAAGATGTGTTTATCATCCTGTGGGGACACCTGTCATTTCTCTTTCTGTCGCAATAAGTCGTTTATGATTTCGTCTTTCACGCGCCTATTTTCCTTTTCGATTTTTCCCGCGTGACTGATAGCGGGTTGCAGCCTCGTACGGTAGACGCGTAGCGGTGCGTGTAGGTGGAAAAAGAAGCGAACAGCATACGTAGCAAAAAAAGAGAGAGAAAAAAATTTCCAACCGAAATTTCGTCCGAAAGAATCTTCGCCAACCGGAGTGGAAAAAAAGTGCCTTGCTTATTTTTTTTTCATACACTTTTTTTCAACCTCGTCTCTACTACTGCTGCTGTTTTCTGGACCGGAAATACATCGTCGAGGCAGGACGAACCCCGCTCTCTGGTTAGATAAAGTGAGCGAACACATACTTTTCTACTGCATACCCAACCCCACACAGCAACCTTCCACTGTATAACTGTATATTTGGTCGTTACGCGGTAGTCTAACTGTCTAGTTAAGCCGCGAATGGCAGTCTAACTATTTAATTGGTCGTTAATTCGTGATCCAACTATGCAGGTAGTCCCTATATATTTGTTAGTCTAACTATTTGTACGATTTTAGGCATTCGACCACCAAACAATAGCCCTCTGGTCGTTAGTACAGCTATTTAGTTGGTCTCGTATCGGAGATTCAAACAGCTTTTTCCGTATTCATGTTTGTCTAACTACATACTCATTGTCAGTCGCAACACGCTTGTCCAACTACGTAGTTGGTCAACATTTGTTTGCGTAACTATATAGGTGGTCTTCAGTAGTTTTTCCAGTGTGCTCCAAGGAGATGTTGGTTACATCCATTTCGCATCGAGTGAGCCATCGTCCGTAGGTGGTAATTCAAGTGCAGGATGATCGAGCTAAAGAGACAGCGAGATATGGTATTTAAAAATAATGAGGAAAATTGAGATGAAAACTGGGTCGACTACTGCCGTTGGTGCAATTGTGTGCGATTTAATAAACTGGTAAGCTTCGTTGACGTATGAAAGAGAAAGGAAAGGGAGAGAGAGAGAGAGAGAGAAAATAAGGTAAAGATGGGGAAATAAAAAAGCGGATTACCTAGCTGCCGTGAGTAAAATCCCTACTGAGCAATATACCTACCCTAAGCCCCACACTGCACATCGTAACAGCTAGGTAAGTTGATCCCGTGTTGCAAAGGTTAGAAAAACTAACAATACTTTGATGGTTTGATTACCTGGCCTGAGGACTGTAATATTCGGAACTGACGATACGGATTACAACGGTAAATGATGAGCAATTTAGATTAACCCCTTCCTTGATTCCGACCACGGAGAAGTAGTATGAGGAAACCCCATTCCGTCAGCATAATTGTGATACTTTTCTAATCATAGGAAACGAGAGTCTCTGAAGACGACCCGAAGGCCCCTTCAGTGAAAGACGTTAACTATATATCGAAAATGACATATTGAATAACGACATGAAGCTCTTCCTATCAATTCGAAGTATCAATCAAGGATCGTACCGTTTTCCAACGGGCAAACTATTACCTACTAACAACTAATAGTATAGGTATTGTGTTACAAGTGCGGAAAGTGGCAGATATCCGTCGGGTGTGAAATTAGCAGCGCGAGTCGCTATCACACAAGTTGGATTTCGGCCATCCGCACCTGCCACACACGCTGTTTTTTGTAATTCCTGGGATGGAAAGTTTGATTTTCCATACCTCTGTGAGTTGCGGAAGGTTTCCAGGCAATGAGAAAAATAAAGCCTTCACTTCCGCACTGTATAGGGCTTTACTTTCTGCACTGATCGGAACATAGGCTGCTGCACTTTATGCACACTACACAGGCTTCGAAAAAAATTACAAAAGTGCACTGTTTTCCGATTATGTTCATCTAATGGCTCATTGTTTGACAGTTTTAACAGTTGGACAGTTGAGTTAGATCGAGATCAAGAGATTTGGGTGAAAAAGAGAGAAAACAATCTGCTACTGCGCAGTGTAGTACTGGATTGTGCCTTACCTGTTCAGTGCAGTACAGGATACCATCATAGCGGCTGCATACGTTAGTACCATTACTTCATCCGTACCATGTTAGCGAAAAGATCGACCCAAGGGTACACCCAACCCCACCTATTCCTCCCACCCTATACAGAAACGGCTGTTCGCCTGCGGGAAGCAAACTCCGACTCTATAAATACTTGAAGATGTCCCGACGTGCCAGCAAGGAAGTACATCTACTATGTACTATGTACATCTACATCTCCTCTTTCATCCTTACAATGTCTATACATATAGCCAGTACATAAATGGGTGTACATATCCCCCGTGAATTAACCTGCACGAGGAATAATGGAAACAAAAGAAACAAACGATTTCAAGTGAGGAGATCATCATCAACGTGATCAACAATACGAGAGAAAACGGTCCCGAAGAACGAGAGGGGAGGAGGGGATCATGCTGAAGACCAAAAACCATATCACAATGGATATGGAATGGGTCGGCTTAAGACTACGACCATATTCTTGCGCGTCGGGGAGAGCGGAACTGTTCGCTGTGACGGAACACGGAACAAGACCGTAGAAGAGGGAAAGAGGGCGGCGGGGAAAAGCTCACTCGCAATCTGTCCTCTTGGCCTGGGCGGTATTACTCCCGGGAACAAAGACATTTGGCTCACACGACGCAACGCGCGGTGTAGAAAACGGTGGAATGGGAATTGGGGTGGGGGTTAAGAGTGGAGCACGAACGAGACTCCTACTATAGCCTCGCCTCGTTTTCTGTGACGCGCGTTTCACTGTCTGATGCTGGGTGCTTCTGGTGCTGCATGGAGATCCCGGTGCAGTTACCAGACGAGAAAAATGAAAGAGGACCGAGAAAGAAGAAACGACGAATGGGAAGAAAGCAAATGAGAGAAAAGGACGAAAAAAGAGAAAAATACAAAAGGAACTCACGTATATCAGTCCGGCATATCTTTTCCCTTGTACCAAACCCGACCGATTCGCTCCACCGCCTTTTATATTATATTTTATGTATTACGTACAGTGGATGTACACCGTGAGCCAGAAGAAACCACCCCTCTAGAATCTTGGTATTACATGAATCGATTTGTTGGAAACTGAAAGAATGGACCTTTCATTTCAAGTTTTGGAAATCTACAAAATCTCTTCGTTCCAGAGATACATTACTGTTAACAACGGGTTCTCGACAACTCTCGCTGATTTCTCAGTGCCACCCTGTGCATGGAGAGATAAATAGCATATTCGAGAATGGGCCGCGCAACCGGCTTCCATACTATTCAACCTGGATCTGTTGACGAGACGTAGACGCCGACAAAACCGATTAATTAGCAATCGACGATTCTATCAAGAGGCAATAATAACGGTCAGATCCTTTAAAGATTGTCTTTAATCGGATGACGGAAGTTATTGATTAGGTTGCGGTTAACCCTATTCAATGGTTCCTAGAGTTTCACTCAATGATCTTACTACCTATACCGTCGCTAATGATTTTGAGTCTGACCCATTCAAAGAGTTCGATCCACTCGGTTTCCACGGCGATAAGTATGCCCAATTAGAATATACGATGTCTGGAGGAATTAGGCACACGCGTTGACCGCCTACACCAGACTTAAACCTACTCACACTCGGAACCAATTTCCTCCCATTACTTCACCATGCAATGAAGAGAGACTCGCACGAATATCCCAAAACGTTCAGAGTGCCAAATTGAAACTACTCGACAAGTGGGCGACTACTACCTCCATATACAAGGCCGTGGCTTGTACTCAATCCAACTATGTAGTACAGTGAAAATCGGTCGTGAATATGTTGTAAGGGGGGTAGATACCTTTATGAATTAAAAAAGTATGATAATCAGTACACATTGAAGTATAGCCTATACTGTTAAGAATATTTAAAGTCAATAACGATTGAGAAATTCATAAGATTGTAGAAGTCACGCAGCTTTTAGTGAATCGGTGAACCAAGTCGCGCCCCTATAATTTCATATTTTACAGAAAATCTGTTTTTCTTTTTATATCCGATGAGTTGAACTCTTGCTTCTCAAAGTGTACAACTAGCATCGATAATTTGGTTCAATCTCCTGCAGACCCTGAGACCAGTTTTTTTATGTTCAATAGTCGAAAACCTGAAAAATTTATGGTTTTTTTTTCGAGTTCTCAGGTCCCGAATCACTTGTTGCCAATCTGATGGTGATCATGGATTTCCTAAATCTCTCGAACCTCAGAGTGCGAACAGAATCAGTAGTTTTTGGTAAATCAAATGAAAATCGGCAAAAATCGGTAGCCTTCGAAGCCTCGAACAATTCGTTGTATACCATTGCTATCAATAAACCCGAATAAACCGTTGAACATATTGACACAACAAAAAGTTTCCATCCAAATTTGTGGCTTTTGAAACCGGTCAAAGCATGATGAAATATGTTTTGTTTTTTTAAATGTACATCGTTATCGCGCCCTGGGTAGAGAAAAGTATTGCGGAAAACAGGTTGAATGAAATTGGCAAAAGTCGATCGACGAGATAACGGCACCATCTGCGGTGCTTGACGAGTGATCACAGGAGTTGGCGGTGTTATAGGTATTTAGTACCCGATAACTACTTGTGATAAAATCCATAAGTTCCCTTTGGTAATATTACTTTCCGTTAGTCTGCAATGATTGCTCAGTATAACGATTACTGAAGATCGGTTTTCAAACTGATCGTTGCTACCATCATACTCGCCGTGTACCTTTATTACGCCCGTAACTAACCGCGCTCTGATTTACCTCATTAATCTTAAGATTATGAGCATCTGCAGTCGCCGATGTTATATACGATAATTACACGATTTTTTCTTCTCTTTCTCTCACTCTTTTATTCTTTTATTTTCCTCTCTTTTTCATCGACAGAGCGTGAAATTGCGAATAAAATATATCTGACGTAAAAAAGATTAATTACAGGCCACCATCTACCTCTGATTTTGGAATTAAACACTGAGACGACCAAGTCGGAGTTTTATCTCTTGACGTCATAAATTCGTCCGTAAATCACACCCCGTGAGTTGGGTTCCTAATTCCTAGTTGAATGGAAAAAAACGAAACTGATCAATATGTGTTCGCGTCGTCGACTGTGAGATCTGTCGTTAAGATTCCGATCACCAAATGGCCTGATCTGCAGAGGCCTCGAAGGACAATTTTCGCTAATCACTGACTGAGCGAAAAACCCTGTGGAATAAAAGAAAAGGATAGGCGAAAAACCCTGCGGAATAAAAAAAAAAGGATAGGCGGAAGGGAACAAGAGCGTTGCAGAGGATTCGGCCATACAACACAACAAGGGTGTAAATGGCGTAGATACAAAGAAGGGTTTGCTTTGACCAAAAGGGGCGACCTTTGGCCTCCCCAGTGTCCTTTGTGGCGGGTAAATAGCTTAATTTGAAATTAGTGTTATCAGTGGGTATATAATAACACTCCTATATATGTGTGTAGACGTACGTGATACTCTTGTACAATGGGCTCACTCGGAGCACAAGACCCGTGATGAAGGTAACTCATATTTACGTATGAAATCTACATGTGTGTGGTACAGGACCGCAAGGTCTTGACCATTAGGTAGGGCTACGTGAATACTTTCAACATACATGTACCCGAAACCCGGCGACGGCGAAATGTCCGGGAAATGACCCAGGGGTTTCGTTTTCCCCGGGAGAAAGAGGAAATAAAACAGCAACCTATCCTAAAACCACGTGAAAACGCGTAGCGTGTAAGGTAACTCGAATATTCTGACATAGAGAAAGAAGATAAAAAAAGTTGGACAATTTTCCGGTTGACGGATAAAGTGACGAATCAGTTTGGACGAAAATTTTGAAAACAATAAAACAAATTTTCGAACAATTATTCGACCAGTGCGGAAATTCAAACTGCAGAGATGCATAAATCTGTAGGACTCAATGCACGTTATTAACGCGGGGGACGAATGTGGGAAGAGCTTTTCAAATAATTGTTGAACACAAATATACGCTTTCATTAACCAATTGAACAATTCGTCAGTTGTTGAAAGGTGGAATGGAAAAAATGTGAATTTTAATGTCGAGTAGAAGAGAGAATAGCTGAAACTCCAGAGAAATGATCAGAATTTTGAAAAACTTGTTGAAGCTCTTACAATAATACATTGAATAAAACTCTCGAGTACTGCACTCAAAGAGTGATTAGCTACTATAAGTCGAGACATAAAATAGAGAATTTCCAATATTCAAGGACCCGGGGTTGTTGAGCAAGACTAGCGAACGTTTTAATCGCGACGTTCTTTGTTATACTGAGGCTAATCGATCCTCGACAAAGCATTAGCCAATACCAATTAGCCAACGAACAAACGACGATGATGCCGATGTACGGTAATTTTATACCACCCCAGCAAATTCTCGGCTCTTTACTTCTTCGTAAAACAAAAAAGAACTTGACATCTCAACAGCTATATTACCTATCTTCGTAAGTCTATTACTATTTGTGCGATTGGAGATCGTTTGAGTAAATGAACAGTTAGACTATAATAGTCGTTGTTGAATTAATTGATAATCGTCAATCCAAACATTTAACGGTCTTCATGATCGTTAGTCGAAATATACACATAGTGTCATAGTTCATCTTTGGTCGTTTGTACAATTACAGATGCGTTTTATGGTCGAAGTTTCGGAGGTTGTTTTTTTTTCCTGCAGTTGACACTTGAATGCTGGATTCACCAGAAGCAAAAATACGATTTCATAGTGTTTGATGACATCGAGAAAGAATGAAGACAAACCGTCAATTTTCAACCTTCTATAATATGGTCTCACTGCAGAGTAGTCTTACTCATGCATCCGCCTCGCGACCTCACCCAGCCTGTAATACCTGCCATGCGTTTCACTATGACTGATATGCAGGTGTAGCCAATGGTTGGTCGCACTATATTACGTTCTGGAGGTTCCGAAGTAACCCGGATACCTTCTATTTGGTCTTTACTTGTCTGGTCCATACCTAAGTATTTACATACATTCATATCAACGTGTGCACTCTTGCCAGCTAACAGTCGCTCGTTAATAAAATCGTATAGGGCACAGCATAGGTCGAGGTGTAGAAAATTGTTCGTTCGTTATGAAGTGGATATAACCAAGCGGACCACCTGCTTGAACAAATTTCTACCGAAGAAAGCCGAGGTAAACGATCCGAATACTGAAATTTTCTCCAACATCTCGATTGTCACGCAATCTTCCGTTTTTCAAATTAAAAAGAAAAATATTTGATCTATTTTTATTCAATCAATTTTTTTTAGAAATTTTATCTCCTGTTCGTGATTTCATTCGGATTCTACAGCACACAGCAGGGTAACCTCACCTACATGCGCCCGGATGTATAGGTACACGAGAAAACTGATATTCCACTGAAGCTGACCCGATCGTGAGCTGCGCTGCAGAGAAGAACCGTTTATATAAGGTTTCACCAATATCCGTTAGCCACGACTTTGATATGAGATCGAACGGATACGGACTTCCACTCCACAACCTATTAGTTAATAACATACCCACACCGATTCGTCACCCGCAACATCTTGACCAGGCGAATAAGTGTTCAAAAATGGAAGGGCGTAGATTTTTTGAGTAAATTATGATGGCGCAAACTGATAAAGAAGTGAACAAGAAACCGGGATATGGATATAGATGACACAAAAACGAGAAACAGTTTTTGTCTCTTCCGGACGAGGAGAGAATCTATTATTGATGAAAGCCTTTCGGAGGGACTAGATTCACGGCAAACAACAATATTTCAGAATCTCGAATCTCCATCTCCGAGCTCCTCCTCGTCCTACGTCTCCTTCTTGTCGTCGTCGTGGTCGTTTTCGTCGTTTTCGTTGGCGTCATTCGATCGATGGAATACGTAACGACCTGTTTACGAATAAAACTGTTTTCGACCATAGACAGTGGGTATCTGATATATCGTTCGCGGTATGGGTATTGGGTATAAGCAGGAAGCGACATTCCTAAAGGGGACAAATCGCGATGGAATTGGAATACTTTTCAATCATTCAAAGGGGTCTATCCATTTCAGATCCACCAGCCTTTTCGCGATACTCTCTCCAGACACACGAAGATCTCGAGTGTTAAGCACCGCGCTAAAAACCGCGCGCTTCATCATCCCGTTCGAATTCCGTTATGCTACGAACCCGTCCTCTGCAGCATATAGTGCAGTACAACAAATAGGAAATGACCGATGTAACGTGTATACTTATCGTAACAACCGCCTCAAATCATAACATATGTAACCATACTTTAATCCCAGCAGGTGTAGAAATTAGTTCTTCCTTTTTTTTTTGTCAGATTCTAGGGGACGGTATAAAATATTGTAGTTGCTGCCTACCTGTTACGAATGTAGATGCGTAGACAGTGGCGAATAGGGCTACGTAGAACTTCATTCTCGAGGAGACATCCATTTTCGCGATAATTTATGAATTTATTTTCACGTAAAAGTATCAACAAAAATCAACTGAAACAAAACCCACTTCTTTTATCTATTTATTTTATCGGCGTATTATAATTATTCGATGCACAATATTTTATGTTTTATCAGGTAAACAACAATAGAATGAAGAACTTTCACAGTCAATTATTACGTCGATTGAAGATAACTTTTTTTTAAATATCTTCCATGCACACAGATATATTTATTAATTCGTTCATTTGTCCAAAAAGAAACTTTGTTCGCAATTATACAGTAAATTCAACTAATTATGTAACGTAAATAGAAACTTTTCTGGTGCTACAAAAGAAAAGGCCTAATCGTTATATTGTTAAATCCTGAAGAACAACAATTTGGCCGTTAGGGTAATCCAGGTAATAAACTTATCCACAGGAAGAAAAACATACAGCACTCTATACAAGTATAAGATTACCATATATATCTTTGTACATGTGCATAGGTAACTTTTGTATACGAGTATAGAGAATGCGCAACAGTTCGATGAACGAGATCAGGAGTGTGTGATTGAAGTAAAGAAAATTGAGTCAAAATCGCAAATTGATTATTTCTACAATCGTTGATGAAAGTAAATGAAAAATTTTGGTTTTCTTCTTAGTAACAGTTAGAAGTCAACCATTTCTCGAAATTTTCTCTCTGCGTTTTGTATCGTACACTTCGTATTCGAATCACTTCCATTCGTTGCACCACACGTCGCTCATTGAGACTATCAATAGTTTTTTACTATATCTCGAATCAGTGTATTGGAGTAGCTTAACTACCCGCATGACTGATCTTCGAGCGCGATTCGACGTATCCAATAATCTTCAACGGTGGACAAAACAGTCCCTCTACATTACTCGTACGTCTTCTTGAAACACCCGAAGATGATCGTGTTATCACAACGTCGGAACAAAACAAATAAGAAACGTCACGTGTGTCGAGGCACCAATTCGTTGTGTCTTAAACTACACGGTTCAGAGCACAAATTCGTCTTCTGAAGGAGTCAATCACCATCATCGACTCTCTCCGGCCTGTGAGACCCTCGCCGGATCATCGACAAACCGGGATGAACGAAGTCTTCATACTTTCGTCTATGCTATGAACGGTAATGCTGCACATGTGACACTGCAGACTAAGTTCTGATCAGTGTTCAGTCAACAAAACACTTGCCGATTATGGTATCCAAGGAACAAGTGCACATCGATGTCACGCGTTCGTCACATGCTATGGTCACTGATCATTTCATCGTGCACACAAACAGGGTGTGATTGGTGACGATAAAGTTTGTGATCATCCACTGGACAATACTGCTTGTTGTATTCCCTTTTCACTGTCGTACTTGAATAGAGTGTCGACCTTCAAACTTCTACCAAATAATTTTGTTTTATCTTACTGTTAGGTCCAGGGTCTAGTATTGTGTCGTATTGAATCTGATCGAATTCTGATCAATTTTTATAATCGATGGTAACACAATTTTTTTCGTTTGTTTCACGGTATTTTTTTCTCTGATCTGATTCTGATACGCGAGAGGATTTGTCTGGCGTGTTTTACTAAACCGGCGGACGCGTTGAGTCGGACCTCTCGGAGAGGAGTAACCCGGTGCCCTCAGCGCGAGAGGAAACCGGGGAAACCAGAGGAGGAGGCCTATGGCTTTGCCCCCGCAGAGATCGACGGAGTTGAACGAATCGTGGCGGAAGTTGTCGAGGGCGAAGGCGCGCGCGCCTGATTCCCCTTCTTCGGTATTCTTCTCCTTCCTAATACAGCCGGTCGTCCCCTGGACGCTACTTCCCTTTTTCAGCCTTCCTCCAACTCTGACGAGCCAGGAAGCAGCCCGGAGCTACCATAGGTTTACGCGGCACGCGGACCGCAAGGTTGACGCTGCGCCTCGAAGCCAGTCTCGGCCGCGGACCGCAGATGTTTTCTTACACTTCTTTGAAATGCTGTAACTTCGAAACAAGCGCAGATGCCACGGTCGATTTCAGTGCTTCAGAAAAATTGATGTTTTTATTCAGGAATTGCTTTCCTCTGTAATTGGGATTCGACTTGTTAATACCTTGGGAGTCCGCTTTGAAGAATGTAATGCACAAAACACCTTGGACTTTGTCGATACAGTACCTACACAGAAGATTTCCTTTCGACATTTTACAGAACCCTGTAACATTGAAACGAAATAATCGAACGATGAATTTGAGATTCTTCAAACGATTGAGATTCCCTCGAACGGTCGAAATTACTTTAGGAGTCAGTCAGGTACACTGGAAGAAATTGCGTTAGACTGTTTGCTTTTTTGTGTATCCAAAAGTACAGTGATTTTTAGGATTTCAGGGACAATCGAGGTGCAATCATAAACATTTCCATAAGAATAGGAGATTCTACTATTTTCATATTATCTTGATGAGCAAGAATTACTATCTTACCTTTGGAAACATTACTATTCTGCTGTTGGAGAATTGAAATTGCCGATAATGATAGTTATTCCTTACGAGTTTCGCTAAGATAATTTTATACCTCGGTATTGAAAATAACATAAGTTGCAATAAATGTAGGAAACTTTACTATTTTCAACAAGAACGCGCAGTTAAACGAGGAACACTTATACATTCTGCATAACTCAGACTTGAGAGACATTCTGAAATACTATTGGAAAAATTACCGACTGTTCTAGAGTTGATCCGAGTTCGCCCGAGAAACAGACCCATTCTGCATTCTCCCCCGATTCCCTCCAATCCAGTGTTCGCGGGACCCACGGGACAGTAAACGGTCTATTTTGACTTTTATCGGATGATTTTACACTGATTATGAATTGAAAGTGTGTACCTCGGATGTTTACCTAGATATGAAAAGATGAAAATCCAGAAAATCCATTGAGGAACGAAGAGTAAGTATCAACATGAAAAATTGCAGCAACGTGTTGCGAAAAAAATGTTGAAAGTAGTATTGCTTCGTTTAACCTTGAAGTGTTATTCACGACTGGATAATATGTTTGATGACCTGATGGCAGACTTACTCTTAGATGGAACAGGGATCCAGGTAAGCATAGTTACGAAGACTCTCAGTTTCGACGTTTAGGTTGTAAACTGATCCGTCTAGTGGGATGAATAAATTCTGATAATATTACAGCCTTTCAGATAGGTACTAAAAATATTGAATCCAGCAAATGATCTACTTTTTTACGGAAAATGTTATGTTACAGAATCATTTCATCCGCGACTTGACCCATGGCAACATTGTTGTAAATATGATTATACAATGTGGATTAACTCCATAAATAAGGTGGCACGACACAACGGAGTGAAGTCCGAATGGACAACTGAACATAAAGATTATAAACAAAATAGATGAACATCTAGCCTTTCCAACAAAAGCCCTGAACGTATTAGCAAAATACTGAAAATGTTGAGTTATGTTTGAGAAAGCCATCAAGAATTTTGTGACGTCAGATCCACGAAAGCATGCATGTGTCATTTTATACTTCGTAGCAGTATGGGACGGAATATAAACCGTCAACCTCCTGCAGTGAAAATTGAGACGCGAGGGACCTTTTGCAGACTTTTTTTTTGTTATACTCTTGGATACGCGAGAAAGCAAATAGTCTGACAATAGTATTTCGATACAAGTGCGAAAGGTTTGTTTTGAGACGAGTGGGAGGTTTGTCGCCCGAGCAAAGCGAGGTTGACAATCTCACGAGTCGAAAAACAACTTTCGCACATGTAACGAACAAAATTTTTCATCACAAACGCACGTAAAGTCCGATTACACGCACGCTTGCGTGCGTAAAATCAAACTTTACGCACGGCGTGCGGAAAAATTTATTTCAGTGCAAACATTGGTGGAAAGTCATTTTAACTTATATGAAGTCACTTGAAGCCATGCCCAGACATTAGAAATCATTTGAAGTGTCAATTAAAAGAGGTAAGTTTCTGAATTCTTGGATTTAAATAGAAGAGATGATAGATCGCCGCTCGTTGCGAAGATTCGAGTTCCATACCCTGAGAAATTGATGCCTTGTGTGATTGCGTGAGCAAAGTTCAACGACTTCTGTCTAATTATTATTGCGAGTGTAAATCCGATCATCTTATGCTAATTTCTTCACTCTATTGTAAAGTCACAGATCTCTCATGGCCTTTTTGCCAAGTCAGTTCACGTGCGCTACTAAAAAAGGGCCTCAATGCACAGCGCAGAGTCTAGAGAGTCTGTGAAATAAAAAAAAATATATATGTATATACACTGAGAGAGCAATAGAGAGCTGAGGTTAACACATGTCCTACATCACCCTCTTGAGAGAGATATATCTCTGTCGTATCGCGTTGGGAACTAAGAAGAAGTATTATAGAAAAATGTTTTAATAGCGTTTCTAATATAAATTACTATATAAGGAATGTAATAATACGTACATTAGGTGCAGTATAACTATAACTAGATCCTGTAGAATGTACTTTTCTATACGTACAGCTTTGTACTTGATTCGATGGTCTTTCTCGATTACTTCCTATTTTCTCGTTCAAGAATTCAAAACTTTAACAAGCTGCGATAAAAGAAGTAAGAAGAATAAAAGCAGTAAAAAGATGAACTTCGTTTGCTGGTTCGTTTATGTAAGATATCTATAGAAATTAACTTCCGGAGTAAAAAGCGTAAACTTAATTATCGATATTCGATATCTGTACCTGTGCAGGGAGGTCCACACCACCTCCACATACCTACACAAACAGTGAATTTCTGACGGAGGGGTTAATCACTTTTAAAGTCCAGTGAACACTGCGATTAAAAGTCACGTGCAGTCTCATGAAATCATGTTAAGTCTTTGGAAATCTTTTGTCATATTTCCTGAGTCTTTAAAATTTTTGGAATCCCAGAAGTCCACAAAATTTCGAAAGTTTGATGAAATCCTGTATAGTGTCATACAATTTCATGAAGTACAATCAATTCCTGTCGAGTCTCTCAACTTTTTATCCAACGATCGCAACAGAAAACTCTTTCGTGAAAAATTGATTCCCTAAATTCGATATTCTAAGGAAGAAGGAAGAAAATGAAAAGTTGAGTTTTCACCTCCGACTATTTTCAGTTTGACGTCTGGGTGTGTGTATGTATGTCCGGGGAATTCCAGCCATTATCGCCCAAAATTCCCATCGACATGTTTAAATTTTTTTTAAATATTTTTATACGATGTAGGTCTATATCACAAGAACGTCTGTGAATTTTTCCAAATTTTTTGTTCTAACGGTTTTCAACCCTAGATGCTACCTGACGAGTCGAAAAAAACGGTTAATCTAGCGAAAAATACCCTGATCTGGCAACACTGGTCATTAGCTGGGTCTCAAAAATCGAGTTTTGGATGTAGAATACCTGTGTTTTGTTTTGAGAGGATCGAAGGATGTATATTCTAATCGTATGAATTGAAAAATTCATATGTACCAAGAAAACCGTTAAAACTAAAAATTTGGAAAAATTCACAGATGTTCCTGTGATACCAATAGACATGCATCGTATAAAATTATATGAAAAAATTTTAAAACGTCGATTCGAATCTTGGGCGATAAGGGCTGGAATACCCCGTATATGTATGTCTGTGCCTAAGTTTTTGTCCCGGGACACGATATCTCGAAAACGAGTACGCAGATTTTGATCAAAATAGGCTCAATCGACGCGGCTTTTCTCAACTTAGGACCGATTAGATTTTGGCTTTGACTAGTTTAGTACTTTTCGAATTATTTTAATTTAAAAAAAAATCAAAAATACAATAAAAATCATGATATCTTGAGAATGGATCAGCGGATACGAATGAAATTAGTACCATGAGGTTTTTTGCATCGCTGATCACGAATCTGAAGTCAGTTTTGCAAAATTTTTAGTTGGCCTATCCGATATGCTGCAAAAAACTGAAAATATTAGGATATTGATGAAAATTGGTACTCGAACGTTTTTTGCGAATCAGATTTACAAAATTCAAAATAGCCGGAAACAAAATAAATAACGGGAATTTTAAAGGCTGGCTCATATTTACTCCAAACCCGCTTCTATAATTATTTATGAATAATGTTAATCCCTTTCTGTCTCTGTTTCGACAAACTCTTAAACGTGGTTGTACCTACATTTTTTTTATTCCTTTTTCCTTTCCGTTGGAATCAGATGACCCATAGGTACTTAGAACTTCGTTCTTCAATAACGAATTAGTGTAAATCCAGGATCAGTCTTGTCGTTGAGGGTATGCCCCGAGGTATGCCCGAACCGTTTCAATTTTCACCGCAGCGATTTCTGACTGAAGTTGTAAAAATAATAATAATAATAATAATAATAATAATAATAATAATAATGAACAACGGAATGAAAAAACACAATTGTAATTCAATTTCTGTAACAGAAATGAGAAGAAAAACCGCGGGAATTGCAGTGCATTGATTCGGACGAAATGATTCAATTTATTCGACAAAGGCAAAATTCTCGTTTTTGATTAAACTGAGGTAGCTATGACAAATGGAAAAAAAATGAAAAAAATGCATGTTACGTTACCTAACGATAAGGAAAAATAACGGAAAAAAGTGTCGGTGTCCTAATCACGTCACCTGAATTCGATATTTAACCCCACAACCACGTCTCTCCTTCTCTCTCTCTCTCTCTCTCTCTCTCTCTCTCTCCTTCACGCCCCCTAACGTCGTGTTGGGGACTCGATTAATTGACCCAGTGCAGTGGCGATGGTGATGGTGATGCTAGGGTCATTCTCTATCTCTACCTACCTCTTTCCCTCTTGCTCTCGCTCTACCTATCTGCATGCACAGAGTGCGGTGTGGCGACGCGAAACCTGCAAATCGAAGTATGTAGCTGCAATTGCGCTACAGTAGAACTAAAGTGTACCACTAAACGTCACATCAGAATCTTAGTCCTTAATTCTGTTTCGCAAGTATCAACATCTCGGTTGCAAAAAGTCGTAGAATTGTTCATTAACGATTAATACAAATTCATATTATGTATTATCAGTCTGTGACTCTGACAATCAGACCGATATTTTCGTCTGAATTCGTCGACGTTTCTTGCGTGGGATGAATGTTTTGCAGACTGGATTACATTGGGTTCGACCACAACTGAATAAACAAGTTCGAATCAATTCCAGAAAATGAGAATCAATCAAAAACGCTCGACAGTTTTGTTGTTGAAGCGTAATTTGATACTGGCGATAAATACGATAGAATACGCGCGGTAACTCCTCACAAATAGCATGGCACACATAAATTCACCATTTCAAGATTTAAGATTCTTGATTCTAGAAAATGTCGCAGCATTTACTTTTCAGTATATAACATCAACGACGCAACCAAAAATGTGTAATCAAATAATACATAAAAAATATATTTTTAATTTATGTTTCTAAAAAATATATATGTATACATTTATTTATTTATTTAAATAATTCAATCGAGGTTAACCCTCTTGGAGAGAAAACAAGTGACCATGATATAATCAAGTATAAGAAAAGTAACAAATAAAGTACAGATAACAATGAATAAAAAATACAAGTAAAAATTACAAATAACATGGAATAAATAATGAAGATACCAAAATATAAAAGATGAAAATGAAATGCAGACATGACTCCTAAGGTGAGATAACACTAAAGATAGCTGCCAGCCGCAAATATACAGAGGAAAAAACGTAAGGGGTACCACATTAAGCATACACATGCAGCAAACCGCGAGCTTTTGATGTCAAAACAACCAGCGAATCATTCAAAAGGTCTAGCCACTGACAGCCAGCATTACCTAGATGGCTTATTGTTAGTCTAGCGACTATCGCCCTGTCCCCGAAGTCACTAGAGAGCACAGGAACAGCGAATAAAGAATTATTAGCCCTTGCAGACCAGGAATGGGAACCCTGAGCTGAAATTGTGACAGAAGGTCAACGCAATCTATGTGGCCATTTCACAACTTGAATAAGAAAAGGAGGTCATTAAACGACCGCATTGAACGCAAGCTACACATCCTGATGTTGGAAGCAATGATTTGGTAGTCATGCTCAATTGGGCTCAGAGGTTCACCTTATTTGAAAGCTAGAAACCTATAAAATGTGTGCTGCACTGTCTCTAGAGAACGACACAGGCAATCGGTATTCGGAGACCAGATCGGGGAAGCACACATAAGAATGGACCTCACCAGACTATTATACAAGGTCAGCACAGTTTCAGATGATTTGAAGTCCTTGCAAAATCGAATTACAAAACCGAGTGACGTCGTGGCTTTAGGAGAAGTCTTGGTAACATGAGGGGTAAAAGAAAGTTTATCATCGAAAGTCACACCCAAATCTTTAATCTCATCCACTTGACTATATTAGACATATATGGCGGTTAATCGAGTACTTAGAAGAGACCGGATTTCTGAATCCTGAAATGGAGATAAATTGGCACTTATTATATTAGTTCAATTTGAGGCCATTGCTGTCACACCACAAACCAACCCTATCCATATCCTCCTGGAGCAGCTTAGCAGCCTCGGGTGATTGGATGACCCTATAGATGTTGAAATCATCATCATCAGCATACCGAAGACACTCCGAGATTCGGATCATTAAGCCAACATCATTAATAAACAAATTGAATATCAGAGGCCCAAGCTGGGATCTCAGCGGCACTACAGAGTATAATGCATTGATCCGTTCGGATATAAACCCATTGACCTTGAAAAACTGCGCTCTTTCAGCTAGATAGGATTCGCACCATGCAAGGAGTTTACCGAATAAATCATAAGCAGCCAGTTTGTCCACCAAAAGAAAGTGATTCACGGAGTCGAAGGCCTTAAACAGATCCGTGTAAATATAGCATCCAGCTGAAGTTTCTTCTTCAGGCATGTAGCTATGAATTGCTCGTATACCTATACAACGCAAGGTCAACGTGCAAGGTTAGATAGGGTTAATCTTTTAGGCATGAACCCATGCTATTTGTTAATAACTAGCGGAAAAAGGTGCGGTGACAGCTTATCGTACATAATTTTGTCAAAGAGTTTAGCGGCAACGTTCAACTTAGTAATTTACCTATACATATAGTTCTCCATATATAACATATAAAATTTAAGAAACATTTTCGCAGATACAGGATAGGAAATTTCAAATAAAATTAATACTTTGAAGTGAAAGTCCCTAGCAGTGAAGTTAATTATATAAAAATTTCTTAATTATTGAGCTTCTTATATCCATTGTTATGCCGATGAAATTTAACACCAGTCGTTTCGAAATATATACTATCTAATCACCAATCTAGTGGAATTGCCCACATATACACTAATTCGCAGTGTTTGACTGATTCAAATTTAGAGAGTGCATAGATGTTAAAAAATGTTGAGAGACACTATCCCAAAATAGTCTAAAATGCTACGAAATGGTCTCAAAATACTAGAGAACGATGGTAGATATAATTATGATGGTGTGTAATTTTTTGAACGCCCATGATGTGATCTGCAGGTTGTGAAATATGAAATGTCGAGACAACACATTTTGAAGTTGTCACCGCCCGCCATCGCCGAATCCGCAATTTGCGACAATATCACCCACGATTGTGGCCAAGGGCGAATTGGGTTTTAGATGAGAAAAAGTCACTGCGACTAAAATTATTTAAGAAAAGTCGGACCTGTCACCCACCCCCTTCACTGTTAGAAAACCGGTATTGAAACTGACACCGATCTAACACCGCACCGACGTCTATAGAAGTCCACACCGATTTTGTAGTGGCACATTGTAAAATTCCTGGTGTTACCTGCAGGCTACACCATGGTTCAATTTCTTCCCACTGCCCCTATTGGTCGTAGGTCAATAATCTATGGCCATATTCTTGTTCCTTGGTCAATTTCACACAAGGAAACCCATTTTCAGACACGTAGTACGGAAAACCTCCGCGTAATCAAAAATACCCAAATTCAAGTAAAAAAATTGAAAGAAAACTATAAATAGCTGTAGCTCAGCCGATAAATTTTTTCAGGACCTCATATTCTGGCTTTTGACTAATCCCTAGGTGGGTAACGTGCCCACAAAAAATCAGCCAAATCGAAGGGGGTGGGTGACAGGTCCGGCTTTTCTTAAATAATTTTACTCTGTATATGCTGTTCTTGTCCCAATACTACTAACTAACACTAGCGTTATAAATCTATGAACGAACTAAAAGAAAAAAACGGAGCGTGAAGCCAATTACAGCGCTGGCTATAGCATAGGCAAGTAAATAAGCAAGGATGAAAGGAGTGCCAGTTTCACGTTTATACCCAATTAATTAACCGGATCATCCCCACCGCATCGCTACCACTAGTGCAGCCGGCCGCGATCTTATGCATATTTTATAATCATTGCATTCGCATACTGTGCAAGTAAACCTACAGCGCAGGTATATTTACCTGTAGACCACACTGCATTCTTTAGCTTCACCATGGTGATGCATTACACGGTAGTAGGTACCGAACCAGATCCTCAAAAATTGATATTAAATCACAAGGGAAATAAATTTCAAGATAGGTAAGGCGTGGGGCAGTTTCTCTTGTAAAACAAAAACTGCAGCTGAAGTGAATTTCTCCAGGAGCGAGAAAACACTATCTCATTTCTTGAAATACTACATCCATTCGTTTGAACATAAATCTAGTGTGCATCTACTACTCTATACACCTATGTAATGGAATACCGAGCAAATAAGTTGAAAAAAGTATATATTGAAAATCAGCAGTCTGTAAAAAAACAAAAAACACTTATTGTTCAGCGACCAAAGTATCAAAAATCATCTGAGACACTAACATACAGTTCTGTCTGATGGAGATAATGGAACGCGTTAACCTTCTGACTGTCAAATGGAATCCAAAAATTCGATATCTGAACGTTTAAGTGAATTAGCCTCTGACATTGAGTCATTTTCAAGATGATTGATTTTTCTTCTTCGCTAGTACTGTTAAATAGTCTTTCTCAGTAATAAGTGATTAGTTTACTCACCTGTCTATAAAATGAGTATACAGAAATTCAGTGAATTCATGAAATGAGTATAAAAATTGTTTTGATCATTTGATGTTTTCTTTTCCATCTCTGATATAGCAATGGATGTCAAAAGTTCTAAAGGAAAATAGTTTCGGGCTCTGCGTAAATTTTGTGAAACTTAGTCAAATCTTCCGGACCCCTCTTGCAAGCCTACGATTTTTCGAAATCATTTCAAATCATTCAAAATCTACTGAAAAATCTGTGGAATCTATTACGATTCTAAATAGTTTTCGCAATCATGTGAAATCTTTGGAAAAACGTTGGAATATATAATTTGAAATGATTTCACATCTTCTGCAATCTCTTGAAATTCTTTGGATCATTCTAGAATTTTCTGCAATCGCTTGCAGTCTTCGAAATTCTTGCACTTAATTTTTCCTATTAGAAGCGGAATCCGTCAACGGATCATGAATCAATCAATCACATCATAATCCCCTTTATAAAAAGTTGATTTTGTTCTGTCAGATTCATGCCGAAAGTCCAATGGCAAAAATGAAATGAAGTTTTCGAAGTGTCTGAAGAAGCAATAGCACAAAATATTGCACATTTCAGCCAAACTATGACGGAAAAAAACCACAACAGGTGCAGGCAAAAATATTCGTGGCCCGTGGGTAAGATCAGTCAATAATAAATATCATGTTGATGTTGATGATGATGATTAGGATGACGATGATTTAGTGTATCTTATGGTTAGAACGATTTTCACAACAAAGCAGAGAAAAACAGTGTCAAAAAGCACAATGTTGTGACGGAAGAGCTTGCATAATGTGATATATTTGAAATTGATTTAAACTCGAATGCTTCTATATTAGGTGTATTAAAAAATAAATCTGATTAATGTGAATACTTATTATCAATTCCTATTGGAAAAAAAAAGATTTTTCATGAGAATGTTCAACACTATGCATAGCCAATGAATGTTCTGTGTCTCAGAGGTGGTGCTGAACATTTTGAGAGAGAAATAGTACATTGTGTATCAAGGGCGCAAAGAACTATTTTTCGAGTGTGAAATTTGCAGCACGAGCCGAAGTCGAGTATGCTGCAATCACACTCGCCAAAATAGCCTTGTACCCGTGATGCACACGATTTTTTTCTCAACACCTGGACTGCAAAAATGCCTCTTTTCAGACCAAGTGAGCGGGCGCAAAACGGCACTTTGCGCCCAAGGGCAGAAAAATAGTCTCTTTCGCCCGCTTTTAGCGGGCGCAAAGGATCTGTTTTGCGCCCGCTCAAGAGGTATGAAAAGTGGCATTTTGCGACCGGGTGTGAGAAAAAGTATGTAGCAAACAATCGTTTTGATACTGTTGTGCGCATAGAGCAGTCCGTCTCGAAAATCTACCAAGGCCTCCGCACTAATTGCAAGAATTCTTCAAAAGTAATGATCCTAAATCGAATCATTTCTTCAAACGTATTCAATGCTACAATAAGTCATTATCTTTTGCATCTTTCAACGCTAATTTAGTGATCTTGTAGAGACATCAACCAGGCCCATATTGTTTCAAAATCCAGGGGCTGATATTTTATGAAATGAGCACAGCGCGTAAAATCCTACTGTAAATTAAATTGCGAGTTATGGACAGCTTTTCATTACTCAACTGACTCACGGGAAGATTTGAACTATCGCTTGAACGAGATCCCAGATCTTGATGCAGAAATCATGTATTCATTTGACAAATTGATGCAAGACAACAATATTTTTGCTTAATCATACCAAATAATGGGAGAAAATATACAAAACCAACAGCAATCCAATTCAGATCGTGAAACTGCACCCGTAGTACATTTATGCTTTACATGAAAGTTAAAGTAATACCAGCGGCGTTTCAATCCTCAGAGACGTAATGAAGTAGCGGCTATTTTTTATGTGTTAGCAAACGGAGGAATACCTGAATCCTTTGTTGCCAACTGGAATAAGAATACTATAATGTTGAAAAAAACTAAACTAGTTAGATCCAAACGTTGAACCTTGGATTTATCCACTATTTTATCCGTATGGAACACAAAATTAGCATCCTAATTTTCTCCGTATCAATAGACTCGCAAATAGAAATAAGCGCGTGAGCAGAGCTGCATGAGTATATATGAAATGAAAATTAGGTATTCGTGAGAATGAAATTAATATGTTTCTATTAGGTCGACGGTTATTACAGCAGTGGATTGTAGACGACTATATTAAAAAAGAACAAGATCGATAAAAATTTTGTGATGATAATCAAAAAACATTACGTTCTGAATCATTCGAGGAATAATAGATTATTCAGAAAGCGTTTCACGTGATTCACAATCCAAAGTGGGAGAAGTGACACTTTTCCATCTACACTTGCGGGTTCACCACGGACAACAAATAATAATATGAAAAGAGAAAAAAAAAATTATATTCAATAATCTAAAGAAATAAAGAGCGCGCAAGTCTTCTAGTCAATATTAGAGAAAAAAAAACAATAATCTTATGGTTAGAACCTCGGTTGGAACTGACTTTTGTGATACGGACGCTCCTTCCTCACTTATTGTTAGACTATAGTTTTCAACAACGTTATTTGTTCAGTCCTTGAACATCCTCCAGGCATCTTTTGGAGCCTGCGTTATGTAAGATACGGTGAAACCGAATGAAAAACCTGCGAAAGAACAAATCGTTGACCATTGCTCTCTCCGGCTTCCTGAAGATTTGACATTCCGGGTCCTGCCTACTGCGACAATCTGCTATAAGTAACTTTAGTAACTGACCCCGCGTCTCCGCACGGGGTATTCGTAGCAGAAAGTAAATACCGTCAATAAATCTTACAAGGTATATAGGCAGAGCATCCAACGGATCCTCTCCCGTCTCGGTAGCTTCGCTCTTTATTAATTACCGTTGGCTAAGGTTGTCGTTTGTATACCCAAGGCTCAGGGCATCCTCGTTAAGAGGAGATTGTTGTACCTCGGCCAAATTAAGCGTATCTCGCAGAGTGGAGGTATACTACACAACTACCCAAAATACCTGAAGACCAAAGCTTGTTGTTCCGCGATGTTGCTGGACGTCCTCGAGCGCAGTACTACTACCTCAGTCAGTCTATAGTCAATATTCAACTTCCCTGATCCACAGGATCCAGCATATCCCACCTCCGCGTCAATTTCCATCACCATCGCCACCGCTCTGTGTGATCCGACGATCATCCCAATGGACCAATTTATGCCGAATTTCCCATGACCCAGCGCACCTGCATCCCATTATTGTTTTGACGGGCTATCATCCCCGTTGTAGGTATTATAGTCGCAATCGATTCGACAGCCTCGGAGCTCTAACTCGTAATATCGATAGTAGCATGGCACTCGACAGGATGTTCGGTTAGCCAGCGACGTTAACGGGGTTCGTCTAGGAATATAATCTTTTTGTCGCCGTTCTTATTATCCCTGCGTCGGAATCGATTCTTTGAACTCCAACTGGACGACGGGTGAGAGTTTCATGATTTTCTTCGTCCCAAGATGCACCTCTTTCCAGGGCCGCTGACTCTCTCTTACTTTGACAGGTTCGAAACGATTTCGGACATGTCCGAATCGGTCAGTTCCCTCCTGCCACAAGTAGAACCTTTTGCTATCGACACGTTTGGATGTGGGGTCTAAATTCCAGGGCTTCAATACGCGTTCCGAAACGATTGATTCTGGAGATTGAACATCCAGACGGCAGGGCGAGTGAAAAGAGCGGCAAATGAAAGAGAAATGTGAAACAGTAGGGTAGACTGGGTACGGTTGTAACATTTTTCGGTTTTGCCCTCACTGAGCTCAAACTACAGTGAACAGATCAATGTTCCAAATACCATAGCAAAGAGAATTCAATTGCTGAGAAAATGGCGCTAAGTAGGACTCTTTAGCATAAATAGAAAAAAAGTATGAGCCTGTCAAAAAAAATCGGAAAAGTGTTACCCCAACCCCAGGGTCAGTTGTAACACAAGATTGTTTCACAATATTAGATTATTTATCAGGATTTTGATGATTAGTATCAGACATTCCCATAAGGAATAGGTGTTTCAGGAGCTAAAAAATATAAAAATAACTTTTCATCACCTCTTGATGGCCGAATATTTTCGTTTGGATAAAATCTTATAAATATACCTAATGTTTTTTTATATTATTATTATTATTTCATAACATAAACTACGATAATGCCTTAATCAAAGAAGGAGAAGGAATGTTGTTAGCTGTAATCATCCGCCATCAAATGGTTGCAATGTCCCCGGACCAACTGTTACAACTGACCCCAGACGAGTTTTTTTACTTCAAGTCAAAATTTCTTTCATTCTCTCGAATCTATCAACTCAAAATACTGTGAATACTGACACAGAATTGGCCAAGGAAACATATGAACAAAAGAAAAATTGAAGATTTATCATAGAAGTCTAATTATCGATGCTCAACTAAGATTGTAAGAACTTACTTTAGGCCCGAAAATAACAATGGGCCCCGCTACCCACTTCCGCTTTGCACGGAAGACCGCCACCTACTAATGTGCTAGGTTCGGACCACTTGCACAGATTATCAGGCGGCGGTATATGTATGTCCTACCCTTAGTTTTAGAGATATTAACAATGTTACAACCGTACCCAGTCTACCCTATGAAGTGAAGGGAAGATTTCAAAATGAATAAATAAATAAAAATACGAAAAAACGGATAATCTCAACGAAGAAAAGGGAGAGGGAGATGCAAAGGTAAATGCGAAGATGCGAAGGTAGGGTGGAATGCGAAACGAATCGCGGTTTGAAATTATAAATCTGGTTTTACCGTGTCAAAGGAAATGAGTTGCTGATCTTGAGATTGGGGTGCCAAAACCAAGAGAACGACAGTGGCAGTCGTAACTGTGGAAACGCCCTAAGGTCGCGGTACCAAATGGATATGTACATCAAACATCTTACAAGGTTCACGACTAACGTATTTGCGGCAAAGACTTGAAAACAAAAAACAGTCTACTCAGGGGATCTAGAATCAAATTATAAATTTGATTTTCTGACTCCTCAGATTTCCGGTAGAATAGATCCAAATTTCCTATCGCTTTGGATGATGCATGTATCATTACGTTTCACATACAATTTCTTGTATAACCGATAGCTGAAGAACTACTTGACGAATTTGGATGGAAATTTCACAAAACCAGGTCTAAAGAAATACTTCAACATTTCAGATCACAACTTTTTACCATTGAAATACGTCTTCAGGATCTTTTACATAATTCTCAATTGTACACGCCGATATTTTATTGTAAGCGCTGTCATATTGGTGTAGCAGGATTGACTTATTGTGGATTTTTGAGGGCTGGTATATTAATACGTATCGTAATTGTTTTGATATTGTGGTAATGGTTACCATACGTATAGTACTAGCCCTCAGAAATCCGCAATAAGTCGATCCTACTACACCAGTATAACAGTGCTTACAATAAGGCTTTAGCTTACATCCCGCATTGACCCAGCTTTGTTTACGTTTATTTGTCAAACGAATGGAAAAAATTTAATAAATTGTTGTAACATTTCGGAGGAAACACTAGATACTTAAGCTATCGTAAGCCAGTCAATAACTCGCACACGTCCGAAATTCGTTGTCCCATTTAACGACGGAATGGATGGAAGTGCCGATTTTTTTTAGCGGAATTGATAATCCAATAAAAATAGTGTCTGGTCTGAATTTTTCATGGTCGGCTAACTGGAAACTGAACTTCAATTTGCGAGTATTAAATCTGCGATCCGAAAAGATAAAAATAATCTATTACCCTCGATTAATAACTAGGACAGTGTTACTAACTGGGTCGTTCACCTTAATTCAATGAACTTTTTACCATGAAAATACTGCGTCTCCATAGATTACTGACGGACTACTTTTCGATCTTAAGATTTCGAGTACCGATGCAGGTAGGTAATCCAAGTGATGTTTTTAAAATTCGTCTTCAACTGATATTATTCCAAAGTCTGCAATAGGCTTCACACTTTTCCTACGTCAGTAGTCAACTTAAAGTGCTCCTGGAATCTATAGATTTTTATCGAGGTTGTGGCTCTTTGAGAGGTTTTCAGCCAACCTAACCGCTTGTTATTTTCTGCGCTGTGAAAAGGTCGTTTTTTGTCTCAGTTTTTTCTGTATTTAATGTGAAAGATATTTTATGTACATACATCTACTTTTATTATCTTAAGTCCTTTACGAAGTAGGTAGGTTAAATACATATGTGCGTTCGTTTATATATTTTATTAGAATTTGCGCTCCTTTTGCTACTTTTTTATCGACGCTTTTTATTATCAGTTGCACGTCATATCAGTCAAGTTCTGCACTAGCCCGATCGACGCTACGTGTCCCACATACGCGGACACACCTACGAGCAAGTTACGCGTAGGGTGTACGAAGGTAGGTAGGTTGGTAGGTAGGTATATCCCGTTTCGCACCGCTTAACGACTGCGAACTCGCTCACCGATTCCGCTCTGACATGCGACACAGATAGAGAAAGGAACAAAAATGAATAGAAAAATAGAGACGAAAAAAATAAAAAAGATGTAAAATGAAAATAAAATCGACAAATTGTATAGACGACGGGGACAACCGATGCGGCGCTTAATCCATGTCCCGATTTCAAACAACGATAAAAGAGATAAAAAATTGTTGGCACGATTTTTTGTTCTATCCCCGATTAACTTTTTACCTGCACGGTTGGTTTTTCGCATATTTTTGTAATCCTGGATGTAGGAAGATGGCGTATCGATAGTAGTATACAGTGTACGTCGACGGTGATAATAATTAGTGAAAACAAGTTGAATATTCGGTTTTTTCAATTGCATGTGGATTTTGTCTTATCGGGATACATATGGGGCTATTCACGTCAATTCACCTAGCCTTCAGACCGCAACCTTTTTTCATTTGCCTCGTGATTTTTTTCTGTTGTTGTCTTTGCTCTGAAACACTTTTTTGAATTTGATCACACTTTTTGGTCCAACCCTTTCTGAGTTATGATTTTTTAATGCGGAAAAAGGCCTATTTTTAGAAATATGAAGACTTTTTGACGCCTGTTTTCGATCCGTAACGTGGCATTTTATACCGCTAAGTTCCGAATTGCGGTATAAAGTTTTTCTACCGCAACTTTGATGTGCAGTTCGAAGTGCGCCATCCAAAGTTGCAGTATAGAATCATTATACCACGCGTTTATGTAGGTACGCAGTTCGTGCGGATCTCAACTGGCGTCAAAGTGACGTGCAATGCCTTTTCCGTAAAAAAATATTGTAACAACCTTTCAATACAGACATTATTTCGGTAAGAAAAATCTGATTCACAATTATCCTCATTCATGCCAGAAAAAAGGCGAAACGAGCACAAGAATATTTTTTCTACATGAAACAGTATCATCCCATATACCGTGTAGAATAAAGAATGATAATTTCTGTGTTTCTAAATTCCGAAAAATAGTCGTCATGTTGTCAATTTTCGAAAAACTCTTTCAGAATTTTTAAACGATGTAAATAGCTCTATATAATGAGACCAATGTCTGTAATTATGTCAATTTTTCAAAAAGATATAGGATTGTGAAGAGAAAATGCGTTTGCTTCCACAGAACATGACAAGCACGCGATTTAACACTCAAATTACCAAAATCTCGGACAAAAAATTTAGTTCTCGACAAAAAGAAAAAGCACGAGTCTTTTTTCACATAAGAAAACAACATATTTCCTCTCCGATTATGTGGACCCGAATGAATTAGGTGAAGATTAGGAAAAATCGTGTAGTGATACATCATTTTCTAAGAAATGAAAATTCTGATTCAGTTAAAATTTCATTGATATAGAGCTAAGGCATGTATATTCTACGGAACGTGATATTTGATTATTTCTTCGCCCCTGCAGTCGATAAATGCACCATTTTTTTTTTTTTTTTTTTTTTACGTGCCACTGGTTCAGAAGTTGGCTTATTTTCGTTCTGAGTTATACTTCAAAATTTGTTAATCGTAAAAGTCATCTGAATGAGAAAACATCCAGATAATATGAAGCGATAGACAATTGTTTTCGCCAAGTATTTTACTCAGTCGAAGCGCAGTTTTTCACAAAAAAAATATTGTACCACAATTTTGGTAATGATGGCAATAGACATGGTCGATTTCCATGAAATTATTACCATAAATCCTCTGTGATAATACAAAATTTTCGAGACCTTGCTGACGGTTTATGCAAATGTTAGAATTAAATGAACTCCTACCACTTGGCAAAAGCTGAGTAAATGTAAATTATACATCTCTGATGGTTGATACATGAACTTCACTTTTTTGGAGGTGAATTCAATGATATGCCTCGTAACTCTTCACTTATCAAAAAACCTCCAAGTTTACCCTTAAATCAATCCTGAACTTCGGTGGTGAATTCCCCATCGCCGATCTGAGGGATTACCGTCAACTTGATAGATTGCCCTCAATTTGGTAGTGAACGCTGAGTTTCAGGGATTCCTTTCAAGTTCGGGGCTAACCCTTGGGGTACGAATTCACTCCTGAATCTGATAGTGAAATCTCGAATTGAGGGCGTATACAAATAAATTTTTTCGCGCTGGCCCATTCAAGTACTAACCGTGCCCAATCTTGCCAAACTTCGTCTATCATAATCCAGTATACGTCTAGCTGCAATCTTGTATCCTCTATACGCCCTGAGGCATGAAGGTATTGGAGGTTTGAAAAACTTTCCTTACTGAGGGTTGGCGGGGGCGAGGGGTGTTACGCGTTACATGTGACGTCACGCTGGAAGCGTCACGCGAAAGCGTTACGCTCGGAAGGGAGGAGGGGCTACACGTGACATGTGATGTCACGCTGGCCCCGTTACGCTGGAGGCATCACGCAAGAGCGTTACGCTCGGAAGGGGGGCGGGGGGGGGGGGCGTTACATGTGACGTCACGCTGGCCTCATTACGCAGGGAGCGTTTCTTGAGTCACACAGTGTAACTATGAAATTTGGAGATGAGCCTCCACGTTAAGTGAGGCATACTCGCGATATTTCAGAGTCTCCATAAAAGTTGAGGTTATATCGTTCACGTATACAGTTGGGTGTAACTAGCTATATATGTATACTATATACGTATATCAAGTTCTGTAATCGCCCCAAAAGTTGGGTCGATCCCTGACGTTCTTAGGGTGGACCCCAAAATGTTGCGGGTACACAACTAATAAGTTTGTTCTCGTCGGTTTTGTGCGGTTCAGACAAAAAACGAAAAAAAGTTCAAACAAACATGAAACTTGGTAAAACTTGGTGCAACACATTATTCACCATATTTCGTAAAATCGCGAATGAAGGTTAAACCGTTGAAATGAAAACAAAATGAGAAGTACGTCGTGTCAGACGTTCATTAATATTCTTAAATAATCAATATTCTCATCAAAGGTAAAGTAGCTACTCGGTCGTTATTAGATTTCGAAATTCACCATGTTTATTCATTCACTAACATCACGGAGTAATATCATACAAGATTCTTGAAAATTGATTCGAATTTAAATGAAAATAGTAGGCGACAAATTTAGCATACTAATAGTTGACATATATTTTTGTGCATAAAAAATCATTCGCCCCGTTGCCACTGAAATCGTATTTTAGGTGCTTACGAACTTATGCCAAGTCAAGTGTCACACATTTATGATGTGTAGGTCTAAATTAGTTTAACTGTACGCTAAACTTCACGTGTCCGTTCGTTGAAACTTATATTATACGGAAGAATGGCTTTATGACTGAGTTTTTTTTCATACGAAATTTTAGTTTAATATCTCACGGCATACGTTTCCCAATTACCTATACTTAATTTAGCATGCGAATATCGAGGCGCTGTCCGGTTCCAAAGGATACCGATACCTGTACGAGTGCATGCATACTTGTGATTTCGTGCGTAAATACCTGCAGCTATATTATATGTCACCAAATATTTGTACGAATATAATAGGGCGCTTATCTATACATGTTTTATTGACCTATGGTCAACGATATTCATGCCTGATGGATTAGAAACTGTAATGGAACGATAAAATTTCGCGCGTAATGGTGTGCAGGTGGAAAATCAGCAAACATTAATCTCAGCGAGAGAATTAACGGTCCACTTGAAGCACTCGGAATAATTGCCCTTTAGAGAAACATTGTAATTGGTTGGAAAGTTAGCGAAAGAAAGATTCGAACTTGTACAAGCGGTTAATTTAGCTATATAAGCCTTGATGAACCGGCGAAACACTCAAACTTCTCGATAGGATTTGTTTCAAGCCGAAGGAAAATAGCTACGTTCTTTTTTTTTTTTATTCGTTTGATCTTAATTTGGAAAAGATCCAATCGATCGAGAGAAAAATAATCGAAATCCGTTGTTCTGTTGTCGACACATTATTTCGTATCATTTTACGTCGCTTCCAACTCCGTTTTTTGTACTCCTCAGCCGATTTTTTCAACATTTTTTTAACCCTTTTCATGTGCTATACTTTCACACATTTTTCGTTTATTCTTTATCCACTTTCCAACCATATTACGTACAATTTTCGATCAAAAAAATTATCATCACACACACCCACACGTACAAAACGTGAAAATTCCAGTGAAAAAAACATAGAAATGTTCATTAACGGGATATTATGATAACTTTTCAGGGTTGGAAGATTGAAGTTCCTATAAACTACGTTCTCATTGAATTTTCTGTTACTTTTTTCATTTCAGTAGATAGACGAGTTATAAACTCATTCTCAAACAAGGATAACCAAAACCAAATACGTCAGTAGATACGAGATTGAGTTCAAAATTCAAATGAACCGCAAGTCAACTACTCTGCCGATATCGATGTCACGTTTATACCGACAACCTCTAGACCAACAGCCGATAAAGAAAATTTGGGGTCGACCTTACCAACAGTGGGTAAAAATTCCATATACCAAGGGCACTAGGGTAATAGTCGTTGATCACGTGGTTCAGACGACATACCTCAGCCACTAGATCAATGACCAATGAGCCTACGGCGGTCAAAATACTGCCAAATACAAAATTAATTCGAATTACAATGAAATAATGTGAATTATGGTGAATTAATTTGAAATTGAAAAAGTGCCAATGAAAATGTAGCCTAATGTGGCTTGTTGTAGGTGTATTCACATCATGTTGTGAAGGTGGTTTCAAAACGTCTATTTTTTATAAGGTGTATTCTAATACATATACACTGAGGAATGAATATTGTTGAGAAGCTCAGAGGGAATAAACAACGAGCAGTTGTTTGATCATTCAAAAAAAGGATTGGTGAAGTGATAGACGTTTCTTTACAATAAATAATAAAATCTTATTTATTGTGATTTATTTTAACTGATAAGATCTTCCTTGGATTACTTTTATCAAAAGTTAAGTCTTTGAATAATGTAATCTACCTTCTTCGAAAAAACCGAAGAAGAGGCTCTCGGCAACTGTGGACTCATCAACAAGAACAGACTTCCCGGTGTTTCAGAGTCCGATAACTATTCAATCAGTTAAATTTTAAATAACAGTGAAGCTGAATATAATTCATCTTAATTCAATGAATCAATAAATTACATCAAATTCTAAACAAATTATATCAAATTTTATTAAATTTGATCAACTGTGAAGTGAGGAGTAAACCCCATCACATTATCACAATGTAACTAATTTAGTTCAGTTGGTTGCCTAACTTTATTGGGCGTGAGAAGCTTTCCGTTGTTGTATCCTGTAATCTCCCGGTAGGTGGATTAAAATCGCGCGCCGCCATATTGATCTGAGCGGATCACACCAGGGAGGGAATATTTGAAATAGCTTTAAGATTAGAGTTAAGAATATTGTTTCATAGATATACAACGGTCACCCAAGATAGAAATAAGCCGGAGGAAAGACAGGAAGTCATAAATATTGTAAGAGAAAAACTCTTGAAGTATAAGAATTTCACTTCTACTGCTTGCACATGTGCGGAGGGTTCTGGTCATTGTCAGGACGGTACAGGAATTGTAAAAGTCGTAGGAATTTAAGGAAAGGCATCTCAAGAGGTTGCCTTTTGTTTAGAAGACCGTCGCTTCTTTCCCACGCACATGTGCACAGCCCCTTTTTTGGCGGCGAGCTTTCCCGCGTTCCCGGAGGTGTACGCGGCTCCCACCCCACTACCCCCGAGAAGGGAGAAAGAGGAGAGTCAGTTGAGGGCGGTCAGTAGCAGGACGTTTCAGGGAAATTGACCCCCTAATTGGCTGTAGAGGATTTCGCGGGGCCGAGCCGCCTACGCACCCGGGTCGCGTCGGAAGAGACTCGGAAAAGGAACAGGCACTCTTATTCCTGACTTAAACGGAATAAGACCTTTCATTTTTTATCATACATCTCAGAAAGTTCGCTTTTGTATATTTCATCTGAACTCCTTTAAAATATATCTGAATCCTCAGTTTTAAACGTGAACTTTATTCTTTCACCTTTATTTACCCTTCACTGATTTGAATTCTCCCGCGCCTTTGGAGCTGATCGCTTCAGCGGTCCTACGGACAGAGACGGACCCGCAGAGAACTTCAGATATACAACACCGTATGGATGAGCACAACAGCCGCCGCCTGAGTCGCGCGATGGAAACTCAGCTTCAAGGCGTTTACATGGGCACGACCAAAGAGGATAGGGTAGAGTGGAAGCCACGTAGCCGCGTAGCCACCGCCGCGAGCGCCATCTAGTGAGTCCGGGCCCACAAAATGCGTAGTTGTATTGGTGACGTGTCCGCATATCCATGTGACTCATACTAACGCGAGTTATGCCGCAAAGCACGGTCTTACATACAGGTCTGGAAACTCCGGCACTTTTGAGTGGTGGGGACTGTCGCCGTTAGTGAGGCACAAACCTCAGTTTCCTATCTATCCGCTAGGGGCGCCATCGGCCCGGTGTATGATAGATATAGATATATACCACGGTCTTACATATTCAGGATTGTTGATTCCGAAGAATCAGCTGTTCGGATCTGATTTATGATTGGCTCACCCCGAGGGGGCAGCGCTACAGACGGCGAAGACGAGAACCACGGTTTTGCCTCATTATCTGAGTCACTCCCCACCCTACTAGTTTCCAGACCTGTATGTAAGATAGGGATGGGCGATGTTGAAAAAAAAGATCGATTATTAAATAATCGATGATTAAAAAGCATCGATGTTTAACATCGATGTTTGAAAAAAGAATCGATACATCGATTATTTTTTTATGATTTTTTTTTCTTTTTTTTTTTTGAGTTCGAAAACAATATCTCAAATGTTACTTTATTCAATCTTTATGATTATGAGAGTATCGAAATCAGATTTACTGAAAGTATAGTAACATAATATGAACCGAAAAATTTGAATTACAGTCGATAAAGTAGAATTGAATGAGATAAACAAAGTTCGCATTAAAATTCAACTATCAAAATATTAATATCCACTGATAGATGAAAAGTGGTGATTTTTATATGTGTGGTGTATAAAGAGTGTTCAAAAATGAAGTATTTTGGGGATTTTTGTCATTTTTCTTGAACCGATGTTTTTTGCCGATGTTCGATAAAAAACATCGAACATCGATGAATCGGCCCGAAAAAACATCGACGCAAATAATCGATTATTTGAAAAAAAATAATCGATTGTTTCGATTAATCGGCAAACATCGCCCATCCCTAATGTAAGACCGTGCCGCAAAGCCATCATGGGCAGGTGTTTTTAGTGTAAAAACGTGCTTACGAGTCAAAAATGGTACACGAATGTGGGTTAGAAGGCTGCAAGAAAAGCCTACGTATGCACCCACGTCAAACATTTTTCCATATTCCACGAAATCCCTAATTGTAATAGTATTCAACGACGAGTAACATAACCTACTCCAGTCCACTCGATTAAGATTTGTTTGGCAATGCAGCAGTATGTATGTACTGTCGTAGTAATCTGTTTGTGTGTATTACAGATGTGCAGAATCGGTATCTTTTGCTGGTGTTGAAAAAGGTGATGCAGAGTTCCGCATTTGCATAGCCTACTTCGATCCAAAGTGCATATTCAAACGCCATCCACGATGTTCAGACATTGGCTCGAAACAGCAGTCCCTGCACTATCAAGCCAGGAGGAAGTACGAAAATTTGTCATCTGACTGATAGAAAATGAATCGCCTGCGGGTCAAATTCAGGCCGTATCATAATTATTGCAGATGAGATCGTAACTTTGAGCAGACAAATTACAGCGTGCTGCTCAGGCTCAGCAAACAGATCATAAAATTAGAAAATATGGAACAAAAAAAGTTTGGGGCCAAATTGAGATGAATAAAAAAAAGTTAATTACTGTACATATTGTAAATACTGTGAATAGTGTGAATAGCGTCAATAGCGGAGGTATTATTGTTTCCTCATACTACTAATTTTCCATTTTTTCATGTAATTTACATATTTTTTATTATTAATACACGTTTTACTATGACTTTACATCTGTGTTTGTGTATTTTTTAACCGCGTAAATACCTAAGATTCCAATATTCGAAGCAAAAGCTACCGCTACCGCTAAATCGGGGAGTGGGGGGTCACTAACTCGGGCCCGGACTCACTAGAGGCGCTCCGACACCGGCTACGAAATTTTACACGGGCGCTTATGGGACCTTCCGCTCTACCCTATCCTCTTTGGGCACGACAACGACGAGTGACAAAAAAATATTGTCCCGGAAAATTTTTTATGTCGCAGTTTCAAGGTTGAAAACATTTCGACTCTCGTAGGACGCTGAGAACCCGATTATCGATATTTATGTCGCGAGTGCGACAGTCACTGTCGCGCGATTGTAAACAGTGCCTCAAGTGGGCAATGGAAGGGGGATTCCTGGCTCGACCAATGAGCGAGAGTCTGATCCATGTGAATCTCTACTAACAGCCAATGAAGACGAGTTTCCAGGAGTATAACCACCTGTTTCATGCCTGCGTTAGTGCGTCTCCCCCTTTTCACTATCAAAACCGATTCTGTATTATTATGATGATTAAATTTGAATGAATGTCAGTTGAATGTTGAGAAGATGTGAACGAAACGTATTCAACTTGTTGTTCACCAACTAGTGATTAATAAATAAACAACGTGCCACTGAAAGGGTTAATTCAACAGTGAGAGTTAACGAAAAGAGGGTAGAAACCCGGGGTATCAAATATCTCTTCCGTTAGAATCGCAGTGAATATTCGAGTGATTTTGTAGCGATAGAAATTCGGCAACATGAGAGACCTCGTTCCCCTCATAACTCACCCTCGCTATGGCAAGTTTTTTTCACATGTCAATTTATGTCCTTTCCTCAAGAAAATAAGTTTCTTCTATTCCTTTGTTCTGTAACGTTATACACGATTTTCAAAAATTATTTTTCATTTTGCACAACAGGGACCGACGAGGCAAGGAAATCTGCGGAAGAGATGGACGAACAGCGAGAAAAGACCCTGGCCTACGAGTATCTTTGTCATCTCGAAGAGGCTAAAAAGTACGAAGCTTTGAGAGTAGTAGTTGCATGGGACTGATTTTTGGGCATTAGGAGGGGAAAATCTATTTTGATTTATTGTTTATTTGATAGCAACGGTGGTATCGCTGTTAATTCTAGTGGTTGTTGAATATTGGTTGAAGTCGCAACAGAATTCAAATTATTGTCTTCGAGTCTTTGAAATTTATTCAGAATCATGAACCGTTCATGAGACCATGAAGTATGCATTTTCACTCACTATGACTAATTTCTGAAAATCGAATCGATCACGACATCGGTACGTGCGTGAAATCCCCAGAATCTGAATAGAGCAGCAATCGCATTGTTTGAACTAATGACAATAATTGATAATCCCATAAAGTATCTTAAAGACATTGTCACCGAAGTACAGCAGAATGTGAAATAAATAATAATTTGTATTCGCTATAAAATTTGCACCAATATCATTGAAAATATTTTAAAAAAACCTGAATATTTATTTAAAGACGTAATCAAACAGCTAAAAATTCATTCGCAATTGGCAATATCATCTTTGAAAATATATGGAAATTATTTAGATTCGCGAATCGCTGCAATCCATTAAAAAATATGTGTAAAAACGCTTTGAATTGCAATGAGATCGCGATGAATATCCCAAAAGGCCCACAATCTGTAAGATAGACATTGAAAATTTGAAGTGAATTTGAAAAGGCATTGAAATTCACAGAGAAATTGAAAATCCTTTGAAACTATACTACAACAAAAATGATACGAAATAACAGAAAATGATTGAATTTCTTCTCCGATTCGATTTTTCTTCCAAGTTAACCGATGAATTTTGATTTTTCTCAATCAATTGCCTCGTGATCACGGCACAAAATAAAAAAAATACCCCATAAACTCTCCTGTTCAACGCAGAGGCTAAGAATCACAGAATAAAAATTCCTCAAACAATCGTTCGATCGATCAAGTTATCAAACCGTTCCTTGCAGATGGCTAGAAGCCTGCCTCCGAGAGAAGTTGCCACCGTCGATAGAACTAGAAGAGAATTTACGGAACGGCGTCTACTTGGCCAAGCTTTGCCACTTTATTGCCCCCGAAGCTCTACCATTCAACAAGATATACGATCCTGAACAGAAACGATACGCCGTTGCCGGTCTCCAGTTTCGTCACACAGACAACATCAACCGTTTTCTTACTTGCTTAAAGAGCATGCAACTGCCTTTGGTAAAAAATTTACCAGTAAAAATAAAAAATTCGACTCTTCGAACATTCTAGGAAAACAAAACTGGACCCGCTCGTTAAAAATTTTAATACACCATAAAAACTTCGAGTCAGTTTTTGCGACTGGATCGATCTAATTGCTTTTCTTTGCTCCAGACCTTTCAGCCTGAAACCACAGACATATACGATAAGAAGAACATGCCGAGAGTAATTTATTGCATTCACGCGCTGAGCACGCATCTTTTCAAGATGGGAATGGCTCCGCAGATCCAAGACTTGTATGGAAAAGTCAATTTTACTGGTAGGACTCGAATTTCACTGAAAAAATCTTGAGGGATGTCAAAAGTCTCTTCAATTCACTCAATTTTCAGACGAAGAAATCGACTCCGTTAGCAAGGAACTGAAGAAATATGGCCTACCTATGCCTGCCTTCCAGAAAATCGGAGGGCTACTGACCAATGAAATGGCTGGCGACACCGTCGCCCTGCATGCTGCAGTCATTGCTATAAACCAGGCACTAGATGTCGAGGTGGGAAGGCTGCAAGGGTCCAATGAATGATAATTTATTGAAAGTTTTTGAAAAATCTGTTGCTAATTTTTCAGGGAAATAACAAGCTGATGGAAACTCTTCAGAATTCTTCCGCCAGGTTGAGGAACGTGGAGCCCAAATTGGTCAAAGAGTATCGTAAGACGCTGATTCAGGCCAAAGAACTCAAAACACAGGCTGCCCTCAACAGGGTAAGAGATACGAATGGCAAACTTCGGGTTTGTAATTGAATGAGTAACATGCAGCTCAATTATTCTACTTCTTTCTCAGTCTCTCAACGATAGCTATGTTCCGGATGCTTACGACGAGCTTCTGACACAGGCGGAGATCCAGGGTCACATCAACGCTGTCAATGGTAGCGAGATCTTCGCTCTTTTTGTTACAAATTCATTTTTTACATCTGTGAAAGCCGACAAAAATCTGAGAATCTTATCAAAAACATTAATATTCAGGAAATTGTGCAGCAGAATGTTGAATTAATGAATTAACCACCGGATGAAATCTTCATGTTCACAAGAATATTCTTTAAAATCGATATTATTTAATCACACAGTTCACCGAGCCCTGGAGACCATTGCCGCGTCTGTGAGCCAAGGCTCGGAGGCTCTGATGAAAGCCTTGAACCTACGGGATGTGCAGTTGAAAGTGAGCCCGCAACTGTTATACAATGTCTTTGAGTCTGACCGAGCATTGATATCGATTCAGTCTAACGCTACAAGCTTTTTTGTCTCTTCTCTAGAACTTGGACAAACGAAACACGGAATTCTACGCCAAAGAACTTCTACAGACTGTTGAAAATCCGCAATGGGAGACGGAGATGGAATCTAGAAACTCCCAGAGGGCTAGAGAATTGATTCAACAATCCATAGACGTCGCCAACGGGATGGCAGACATTTCTGAAAGAAGTTAGACCATCCTCACATCCCTTTTGTACCGTTTTAAAAATATTTTTATTTTATTTTCCAGAGTAATAATCTGTTTTAACTTTTCAGAGAGTGAAGCCGTTCGACTGGTCAACTCGACATTGGACCGCGGCGGGCAAAGCGACCTGATGAAAGCTCTGTTGAATCCAAATTTAGGCGTCGATTATTACGTCGATGAATTTGCAGCACCTCTGTACTACGAGGAGATGAAAATTGATAGGATAGATTCTGGGGTATAAAACTCATATTGGATTATTTAAGTTCTATGATTTCGAGGATGAATTCGTTGAATGTACAGGGATTCAATCAATTTCAATCATGTTTTATAGGATTTCGAAGATTTTTGAATAATTATTTGAACCTTGAGATAAATTTTGAACGCCTTGACTGAATTTTCTCGAATTCTCTAAATATTTTTATAACATTGAATGACATATCAAAATAACTTTAAATGATTTTATTCAATTCCTTAGAATTTTCCCAAGGTTTGTTGGATTTTGGTAAATTTACTTGAATTTTCAAACTCGTTTCAATGAATTTTATCCAAATCTAGAGAATCTTATCAAGTTCAAAAGGATTTTAGCTAATTCCTCTACGTTTGAATAATTACATACCGAATTTGAAAACATTAAATCAAATTTGATAGAAGATTGAATGAAACTTGACAAAGCTGTACAACGATTCCAAAAAGTTTCACAAAATCTCACAGGATTTCAGAGAATTCTCGATCTACTCGGATTCAAGGGAAGACCTGATCAAATTTCAAAAAACCTGCAGAAAATATCGAATAATTTCCTCAGATTTCACAATCGTCGGTAGAGTAACGCATATGGATTTTATTCCATAAGATTTGATCCTGAACATTTCTAGCTATGATGAAACTCCATCCTATTTCCATATTTTCCTTTCTTATCGCCTCTTTCGCCACCTAATTTCGTCTGTTCTTATTCTCCAGAATGATTTGACCTACAGCGACATAGTGGTAAGCGTCAAAGTCCTGTCCTCGATAGCAGCTATCAGCAAAGCTGTCGATTCCGGAGACCCAGAATCTACTTATCGAGCATTGACGGACCCCGAAGCTCACGTCACGGCAAGTATAACAATACATAAACATGAAAATCGATCATGGAAACCTTGTATTTAAGCTCGAACATCTGTTTCATTTAATTTTTGCAGCTTGTAGACGTGGAAAACAAGGTCAAATATCACCGAGCCCTGGCTGCTGCCAGATCGCAGAAGCGCGCTGAGTTTCAGAACGAATGTTCTCTCCTGACTTACGTCGATATACAGGAATGCGTGGACATAGTTAATCAACAGTGCCAGGAGGACAACGAAGGTAATTCATTTCATGTTTGCTCCATCGGTTCGATTTCTATTAATTTCCACATTTGCTTTTACACAGTAATTCGCCTGCTAAACGACCTGAACGACGCAGTGATTGGGAACAGTCGTGCTTCTGTGATAAAATTGCTGCGCGATCCGCTTCTGAAATTGAAAGAACCTATTTCTCCAGCTGATGCTTCGCTGTATTTGAAATTATTCAAGAAATGTCTCGACGAGAAACATTCTGATGGATCCGAGCTCTGGCTCGAAGATGTTAACAACGTTGCTTCGACCGTTGTAGAAGAAGTGGAGAAAGTACAAGCTGGTTAGCAGCAATGATATATTGTTCATTTTTTACCTACATTCTGATTGGTTTAGGAAATTCATTGTAATTTCTAGTAAGAGATTAGAAATTCAGCTCCATATAAAATATTGAATTCGTTTTGTGCAGATTTCAAATCATAAGATTTTGATACTGTCAATCTTCAAGAAATTGGGGAATTAGCGTGAATATTTCATGTTATTTGATATAAAAATTGAAAAATATTCTCCAACTCCTAAAATCTCAGTGGAATCGCCGAAAATTGTATGGAAGCCTGTAAATTCTAAATTGGTCGAAATTCTCTCAAAATTCCGTCAAATCCTATGAAATCCTATAAAATCTTGTACAAGATTGGAGTATATCAGTTACCTTCTTATATTCATCCAATTCGCTAAGAAAAAAAGAACGTGCTCAATCTCGTGAGAGTACGTAAAGTACTCTTAATTCATTTGAAAACAGAATCTATAGTAATTCTTCCTCACTGTACCTCAATCAATACAAAAAATACATTAAACTCCACAGCTTGCACATTTTTGGCCCAAGTAAACATTGCAGTGGATCGAAACGAGCCGGAACTAACTTACGAGGCTCTCCGCTTGAGCGTCAATAGACTGAAACTCAATCCAAAGTACAGGGAAACTTATCACAAACTATTGCACGACTTGAAACAGCGAAAGGTGACAAGATTCGCATAATTTTGGCTTAATCGTTGAAATACAAGCTTTCTTTTATCCTAATTCATTTTGATCTTCTCCGCAGCTTGAAAAATTCTCATTTCCGTACGTAAGGTACCTAACACCGTCTGGAAACGAGGCTTTTCTCGACCTCGACAAGTACAGCTACACCTGGGACGAGCCAAACAATGAGACCCGGACTTTTTACATAAGTCAAACGGACGTAGAAGTGAGTTTTTTGCCATCTACTTTTCATTTTCTTCATTCAAATTGTTATAATATTGCGGCCCCTGTTTTAGGACGTAGTGAACAGAGTCGAAATCCAGGAGCTGACGCAGCGTTTGAGCAAAGTCAACGAACGGGCTATAGTCAAGCTCCAGGCGACGATACGCGGGTTTTTATTAAGAAAAAGGATTTCGGATCGCTGGGCCATCTTCCACAACAACATCGATAAGATTTTGAAGATCCAGTCCTGGTGGCGGGCAATCTTACACCGGCGTCGTAAATGCCAGGCGATCTTTGCTCAGAAAGAAGCTCAAAATCACGCTGAGAAATCAAAGAGCCGAGATTCTTATGATCGATACAAAGCTGAAGTGAGTTTCTTGGATAAAGTTTGTAGGAATTCTGTACAGTTTTTTTTATTTAGAAAATATTTCATGAAACGAGTATAAAACCGATATTTTCTTTCCTCAGGAAGAGAAGATCGTTAAAGTTCAAGCCTTGTGGCGAGGAAGAGCGGCGAGAAGAGCTTTACACTCGCTATTGCATCTGGACAAGCCCCCGTTCTCTGCGGTCAGGAACTTTCTACCGATTTTGGACTTCAACGCTGAAGACTATGACGAGGATCTGCAACTACAGGTAGAAATATTCGGTCTCAAGATCCGAGGAACATCACACGATTGATAAGAAACCTGTGACAATAATTAAATCTCTTTTTCAGCAACTGAAAACCGAGGTTGTACAAACTATAAGACACAATCAAAAACTATTACAACAATTAGATGGAATGGATATAAAGATCGGGCTCCTTATTCAGAATAGAATAACTCTTCAGGTAAAGCGATAGAATTTCGCCGGCCAAATCTGGAAGCTTGATAATTAACGCAGCGAATTTCCTCTTCCAGGATGTTGCCGCGCACGGGAAGAATCTTGAGAGCTTAGCGAAGGACAGGAACTCTCATAGAACGCGGAAGAACTCTATCAACGAAGGCTCCACCCATAAGGGGCTGAAATCTCTGACTAAAGAAGGTCGCAAGATGCTGGAGGGCTACCAGCACCTGTTCTACGCCCTTCAAACCAATCCAGTTTACCTGTCGAAGCTTCTGTTTCTCATCCCGCAGAGCAGAAGCAACAAGTTTTTGGAAAATGTTATTCTCACGCTGTTCAACTTCGGGTCTAACATGCGAGAGGAGTATCTATTGCTCAAACTATTCGGCACCGCGCTCCAGGAGGAGATTCGGTGCGTTATTCTCGCGAGCCTTTCAGAACTGTTTAGTCTCAGCTACTCGAGATTTTCTAGGAATCGAAAACAAGTTTATAACAGTTCAGGAAATCTTTACAGAATTGAAAGGATTGTATAATATTTCTATATATATTTTTTTCTTTCACTTGCAATCAACTGAAAGTGCCAGATGTTTATTTCGGTGTCACTCAGGATTGAAGGACTATTTAACGAATTTAAAAGTCTGAAATTGATTGAAACAACGACAGAATTTTATTCCAGATGCAAATTTCAAAAACCTTCGGAAGTCGTGACGGGAAACCCGCTGGTATTGAAGATGGTGGTCACTTACGCAAGGCAATTGAACGGGCAGAAAGCTTTGCGCCAAATTGTTGGGCCAACTATTGAAAAGGTTCTCGCAGACAAGAACATCAACATTGAGACAAATCCTGTCGACATATATAAATGCTGGAGGAATCAGCTCGAAATGGAGACTGGGCAAACCTTGTAAGAACCAAAAACTGCAAGAATTTCCGCATAATAAGAAGGAAATGAGGAGATTCTTGATGAAAATTGAAATATTTCTTAGAATACTTGGAAATTCAACCTTCGGTGTGAAACTTGAGAGAAAGATTTGAATTTTTGAGAATCTAAGTCGGTTGAATCAACATTCTAGAAATTGAAATTTATGGAGAATTTGTAATCTTTTGTAGGATATATCGAGGAAACTTAATCAGAATTCAAAAAAATCTCTGCATGATGTCAATTATTTTATGCGAAATTTGATTGAAGCTCAATAGATTTTTCAAGATTCCATGGGGAAGTCAAATTTCCACTGAACTTGATGCATTCCGTGACATTTCTCGACAGACTAAACTAAACTTTATCAATAATTAAGGAATTTCGGCGAAATTCTTACGATTTCACTAGAGACAATACAATCAGAATTCTGTTGATTTCATCAAATTTCACTATAATATCAAATAATCCACACAAAACTTGTACGATTTACAGAGATTTGATGAAGAAAACGAGTTTTTAGAATGAAACTAAATGAAATGTGATGAATAAAATCGATTATTTTATTGAATCAAATCAAAATGATCGCAGAGCTTGTTTAAAACTTCATATGAATCTAAACGCTCACGTTTTTCTCCACTAGGAATCTCCCCTATACGGTAACGCAGCAGCAAGCATTGGGCTACGAGCAAGTCCGCCACAGACTGAATCACGGAATAAAACTGCTAAAGAGTACAGTGACAGAGTTCCTCAATCAGATCACACAGTCTCGAAATCTGATCCCGTACGGAATGCTCTATATGGCCAAAGTCCTACACGACACGTTGCGAGAGAAGTTTCCCACTGCACCAGAGAAAGACATCCTAAAAGTAGTTGGGAACTTGGTATATTATCACTTCATAAATGCGGCAATTGTTGCACCGGACGCCTTCGACATAATCACGCTCCCGATCGATAGATCGCTGTCCAATGATCAGAGGAGAAATTTGGCCAGTATAGCAAAGATCCTGCAGTTCGCAGCCTCTAAAAAAGGGGTATGACAACTTTGGCAATTTTATTCTCAGCAGATTCTCAAATATCATGGAGATTTTACGCAAGATTTCCTCAGAATTCACTTTTCTACTATTTCTTGCAGAATTGAGTAAAAATAGAATGAACTCCTGAAAGATCTAATTAATTTTGACGAGGATTTAATTTCTGATTTCAGTTCGGTGAAGAAGCGATGCATCTAGTCTGCCTGAACCCGTTTATAATCGAGTGTCACGAGAAATTCAAAAGCTTCTTCAGATACTGTTGCCAAATCGACGAACTCGACGAACATTTTCGCATTCACGAATTCACAGAAGCGACGCTGATCCACAAGCCCGATATCTATATTTCGCTGCAGGAAATATGCGATACTCACAGTCTTGTCGTTGAATACCAGGATCAAATCGCCCCAGATCCTTTGGACCTGCTTCACGAGCTACTAGACGACCTTGGACAAACACCGACAATCGCTGGCTTGATGGGACTGAGTAAGCAGACAATGAAAACTTACCTTCTCGTGAAGTCCGGCATACAGTTTCTTGCAAATTCTTCAAAATCGTCTGCACATCCTCAAATTTCAAAATTCAAATCATAAGCCTCACAGATATACCTTGAAATATCTTAATAACGATCGGACTATCATAGAATCTTCAATAAATTATTTGTAATCCCTTAAAAATCGTTAGAAATTACACAAATTGATTCTAGAATCGTGTGAAATTTTGCAGCCTTCTTCTACCTTCTACAACCTTTTTCAAACATACTTTATCTTCAGCTGAACCGATTTGCGAGTCGAATATCGCACGTCTTGGAAAAACAGAGGTGTGTTTGGTGCTGACAAACAAATTCGAAGTCCCGGAGAGCGAGGATCAAAGTTTGAACAAACTTTTCATCATCACAAAAGAGCTGCTAGTCTCCGTCCTCCCTTTTCTCAAGGGAGATTCCCTGGCAGAGGCCTTAACGAGCTGCTCGACACCAAACCAGGAGCAGCGGTACGACGAAAAATCATCCTGTTTCTCACCCGCAGGAAACACAGTTCGCAAAAGGTAAAAAAAAGTTTTTCTCAACTGTCCTTGCATATTTTTCATCCTTAATTTTTATCTCAGCTCTTCGCTGAATGACTGTAAAGCACAGCTACGGGCTTATCTCAGTAAACTAGAACTTGGCGGCTGGGTTTCGAGGACCGACGGATATCAGAACATCGTAACAGCTGTTGCTAAAGACTTGTGCAATAAAAGCAAGTACAGAGTACTGAGAAAAAGCGAACTACAGACTCTGAGATCGACGAAACATTGTCTCGATAAGAAGACTAAATACTACGAGGAACAGGTCAACTATTACAACGAATATATTCATCGGTGTCTGGAGAATCTCAATGCCGGAAAAGGGTAAAAGCTTTTTTGCTACAAGCCGTAGGATCTTTAGACCGTTGGAAATATTGAAACTCTTGATTTCTCCTTCATTAGATCTCTTCACGCATACAAGACGATCCAAAAGAACAATCAGCAGAGTCATAGCAAGTTGAAATCTAAGATGACGTTAAAGTACTCCGCAGCGAAGCTTCAGGAGAAAGGAGTCCTTCTGGAAGTTGATGGACTCCCGAATTCTCAGTTCAAGAATGTAATATTCGAAATAAGTCCGACAGAACACAACGGGGTCTTCACGGTCCGAGGCAAATTCATGGGAGTAGAGATGGAAAAGGTCGATGTCGACATTCAGAAACTTTTACAGCTCCAGTTCGAGGGCGCTCCCATAATGGACATGTTCGGAAAAGCCAAGATCAACGTCAACTTGCTCCTGTTTTTATTGAATCGCAAGTTTTATGGGAAAACATGATGAGGAAAAGTACGAAATCCCTTTCATGGTCCCAGAGGAAATTCAAAAACCTCTCACATCATTGAATGTAGTCTCATAGACAGACAGATCTTAGGATTGAGGTGAAGTTTCGCCTAGTTTCATTCATTGAAAGCCTGCCAGAGCATTCTAAAAAATTCATAAAATTTGGATCGTTTCTCCTAAATTGAGCTTACAGATCTATCAGTATTCAAGAAATTGCGTCATAATTTGATAAATTTGGTCTGATTTCATGATCCTTTTCACAGTTCTTATTGTATTCCAACACAATTGAAGAGATTTCATCCTAATCTTATAACTTTTGTTTTCAGATTGGATTCTGAGTTCCTCAAATTTCCATAAAGGTTCACTGGACTTTCGATCGTCCGATCTTGAAATGTTTCTCACAATTTCATACGATTCCCGAAGATTTGAAAATCGAAGAAAAAATCCATTGTTAAATTCGAAAATACGCGAGGAAACTTCTTTCCAATCTTATTTGTACATGTAAATACCGAGAGACTGATCGCATCATGTTGATTCAAAAATATCGGACAAAATCCCCATTTCGTTGTTTCTTTTTAGTGTTAAAAAACATGATTTCCTTTTTCTTGTACAAATTGATGAAAATCAAAATTAACATAGCCGAGTAATAACTTGTTTTTGTCCTTGTCTTCTCTTCTTTATTTTTACAACTAATAGACACTAACTAATTTATTATAATAATGATGATAAATCTATTTTGTTAGTTTTGTGTTTGTAAGTTCGTTTTTCTGTAATCAATCGTGATTTTTTTGTCCATTCAAGTTTTACTAATTCTTTACTTAGATTCACTTCGTCTGTGTGCTGTACTGTAAAAGTTTGAAAAATTCAAAGTAGTTTCAAAGAATTTTAAGATATAACGATAAAAATAGCAGAACTTGTATCCCTATTACCTATAGGTACGCAACTAACTATAATTATTAATCAATGTATAATAAATTGTATAATTTTTTTTTTTTTTCTAAAATCGTGCGTCGTCAATTATAATTCTGATGCATAATAAAACGTTTTCGAATGTTGAAATTTTTGTTTCATAATTGAAAAGGAAAGTAATAATTGTAATATGAAAATGATGACTCGGACTACGGCAGGCGACAATCAATCCGTAGAGAAATAAAATTAGATTAGAATATCTAGAATTGACGATAAGTAATATCGAGATTCAACAACCAATCGAAAAGAATCTAGAACACACGATAGAGAAAACAAACTGGTATGAGTTTTTTTTTTTTTGTTTCTTCTATGAATGAAACATTCTCTGATCTTGGTTGCTTGGTTTTTGAACGCAAAATAAATACCGTAATTCCCCCTTTTTTCCTCTGACTTTTAGTTGAGATTAGTTGGAAAGTAATTATGAAAATAGAACAAATTAAAATTAAAATCTTATATATAATGATTCTCGTATTCCTTCTATTCCGTGTAATCTTGTCCGATTTCTGTTTCGTTTTCTTGTTTGTTGCTTTTTCGTTCTAACAGCTGTATATTATTATATTATATATAATTATTAATATAATAATAATGGAATAATAAATATCACAATATTAATTTCGATTTTATATTATGTATAATAATAATAGTGAATTGTTTTTTTCATTATTTTTTTTTTTTACTAAGGGATTGGAAGGGAAGGAGGGTAAGGAAAGGCAGGAAGGATGGGGCGTGAGGACGTGACTGTATAATGATGATTATTATAATAGATTCGATTTTATAATAAGCGTTATCGTTTGTTCAGGATGTTAGAAAAGGATCTCAGAAAACTTCGCAGGTCTGACACCTGAGCTAGACTCTCTTCTAGTACATTACGCAGCGCGGCTAGGTCAGGCATGTTATCGCATGACTCTATGTTCAGGAGCTCAGTGAAGTATCTTTCCCAAATTGCCTTCTTCACGTATCTGGAATATACGAAAATAATAATATGTATGATACACATTGAAAATTATTCATAAATTGCCTATTCAGGGGGGAGGGAACCTTCGAACCATCAAAAATACGCTATTTTTCAATGTTGGTTCCGAAAGCGATGAATGAAGGTAGAGAGAAGTTTTTTGTATCGATTTTGTCGCCTTTGATTTACCAAAAAACCAAACCTGAATTGAAAAACAGCGGTTTTTTTGAGAATTCAAAAGTTGTATATTCCCTTGAGACACTTGGAGTCCATTTATTCAACGTAGTGTGACTTTGAGTCTGAAATTGCGCAGAATGACTCTAAAATTACAACAAATTCATTATAATCAAAGTTCAAAATTACTTCATACCTGGGTATTTTTGAGTTGATGAACCATCGTCCATTGTTGTTTGAAACTCGCATATAGTTGCCGAACAATAGGCAATGACTGGATGCGGCGAGGCAGTAAAGATCTGTCTGGTACGTCCACGGTTTCCCCGTCTGCATTTCTATGCATGTAAAATCTTCGGTCTTTATGACCTGTGTAAATTTCGTCCCTTCAGGAAACAGGCTCATGTCTATACTGCATCCAAAGTCTATCAGTTGTATCGTTGGCCGAACGTCCTCAGTTGGTCTGAAATACAGAAGATATACATATAACAATAAAAAAAATGAATAAATAGATACACACACACAAAATATAAGTAACAATTTTCGGTCACATGAACTGAACAAAATTTGAACTATTTCAAAGCCTTATTAGTGTATTCAATCATAATTCTAATGAATTATTGCGGTTATTCTAGTCCATTTCACCCCATTCAATTAGCACTACTCACAGATGCATTAGTAAAAAGTTGTCCGGTTTGATATCTCCGTGTATTATCCGGCATTTGTGAAGGTACTCGACGATCTGCAGCATCTCAATGGTGAAAAATATCGCCAGGGGTTCAACCAGCGATTTACCAGTCGATATTTTCACCTGGTTCGTCACTGCCAGAAGAGTCCCGTACTTTGAAAACTCAGATACCAGGGTACTTCCGTTGTCCGCAACGTACGCCGTAGTTATGTCCATAAATCCGCGTAGCTGAGATAACGGAAGACAAGAAACATAATTTTTTATCTCCCATTTCTCCCAGTTCTCTCCGATCTTTGATCATTCAAGCTTCAATTACCATGTGGGGATTCGTCAAACGAGCCTTAATCTCTCTCGCAATGTAGTATTCCCAGACCCACGCCGGCTTCTGGGTCTTTAAAGCGACCGATTGGCCGGTCTGGAGGTTCTTCCCTTTGTATACCGTTCCATACGTTCCTTTACCAAGGCACTTTTCTAAATCGTACGCTTCCGTACCTGAAATAACACAGAACAATGAACAACTATGTTAGAACAATTGTTAATATTGCACAAATTTAATACAAAGATTTCATATTTTCATCTAATCAATTAAAGTTCCAACTGAAATTTCATAAGAATTTAACAAAAAAAAAAAAAAAAAAATTTCCTCATTAATATTGAGAACTTCTTCCAATTTTGAAGATTCCAATAGAAGTTTGATCAGAATTTGAAAAAAAAAGTAAAACACATTTCCGCAGAGTGGAAAAATACGTTTCTTGATACCCACCGAGCGTCACCATGCAAGAAGGCACAAATTTGACAAGAGCAGTATGTAGCCTAGTGTATCCGACAGCATGCTGAGGCTGAGGGAATTTGATATTCTTCAATAATCCCGTGATGAGGCTCTTGTCGAACGGGTTAATATCCCCAGTGGGAAGAACGAAGGTTTCTTCCTCGACCTCTTCCATGGGTTCGTGCTCCTCAAACTCCATAGAATCGTCTTTCTGAGGCTTGAAACTAATCGACTTTCGCAAATCGCAATTGTTTTTTATCTCCGACGTTATTTGATCTACGTTTCTCTGAACGGTACGCGGACTCTGCGCGTGAACAGCCTGGATCTGCGCCCTCATCTTTTGCTCGTAGGTCTGATTAGCGGCGAGCAAATACTCTGTCGACTCCATATCTGAAATTAAAATGTTTCACTTAGTTATGCAGTTCTCAAGAAATGAAGAATGCCTTTACTCGCCTTGGGTCGTTGACTGCTCTTTTATTGGCAGCAGGTCCTCCCTGGTCAGTGTGAAGCCGAGACCAGGGGTCCTGGTGTGGGCGCCGCTACTTCCTGAAGAACTAGAGACGTATTCTCTCGTAGATTCCATTATGACGCTCAGCTTGTTGTCGTCTCCTTCGCAACCCTGGGCCTCCGACGGTCTGAAATGATTGATAAAATTGAATTTTTAAACTATTTCCAGTAGAAATTCAAGTAAATTCATTGAAAATCTTTGAAATCCGATCATACCCGTGATTAGGGATATCGTGTTCATGATATTGGTGTTCCTTGGCCCTGTATGCGTGTCTGTAGTGATTAGCGATGGGCGTAGAACTAGTGAGATGGTTGTTAAAAGCCTGTGTAAAGCAAGTTTCATTGCCTCCAGGCAGCGGAGCGATTCCGAGGCTTTCGTCGATGTACAAATTCTCCTGTATCTGCGGCGCTTCTTTGGGAACAGCCGGTTCCTCTTCGAGGGGTCCGTTGTAATCAACAGAAATAGCGTTCTCTTTGTTCTCCGCGCCTTCTAGGTACTTCAAATCACGGCGATTCATACCTGGCGACTTTATATAAGGCAGTTCAGACGGCATTTTGTACGGTTTACTCGATTCAACATCTGGGTCTATGTAAGGCGTGAAGTGAAGCTGCTTCGGGGGCTCTGGCACCCCGTTGTCTTGCGGAGGCGACTGCATCGCGCCGTGGTATGCAGGGTAGCCGATACCATTGCCAGAAATATTTCCGTACATGTGGTGCGGATGCGCCTGATGCTGCATGTGTGGGGAGGGTAGATGCTGCGCTGGTGAAATGCTGTGTTGCTGATGATGTTGTTGTTGCTGCTGCTGCTGAACATGTTGCTGAACGTGCTGCTGATGGTGCTGCTGGTGCTGAACATGTTGTGCTTGGATGTGTTGCTGATGCTGAACGTGCGGCTGATGGTGTTGCTGCAAAAATAGAGGAGATTCATTGTCAGGCACTGAAGATCGAGGATTAGAAGTTTTCTGAAACTTTTTTACCGCCAATATTAATTCTTCACAGTTGTTAATTTTTCATTCGCCGCAATGAAAATGAATTAAATTGGAAATTCTTTGCATTATCATTTATTCAAATGAATTCCGATTTTTCGTGAAATAGTACATTGTGTATCAAGGGCACAAAGAACTATTTTTCGAGTGTGAAATATGTTATGCTGCAATCACACTCGTCAAAATAGCCTTGTGCCCGTGATGCACACGATTTTTTCTCAACACCTGGTCTGCATCAATGCCTCTTTTCAGACTGAATGAGCGGGCGCATTAAGGACTTTTCCGCCCGAGGGCCGAAAATGTCTGTTTTGCGCCCGCTCAAGAGGTATTAAAAGTGGCATTTTGCGACCGGGTGTGAGAAAATGAATTCAGAATAGAAGTTTACACGAGTTTTTTTTTTGTGGGATTTTGGATTAAATGTTAAAAATCATCTAAATTTGATACTGTTCGTAGGTTTCAACGCGATTATTAGGCGTTCCATAATAACGTAATTATATTGAGATTGAAGTAATTTGACGAGCATTTTTGGATACTTTAGGAGATTTTGGAGGGTGTAAACAAATTAATCGATGGCTTTGGAAATATTAGCTACAAAAGAATCTAGAAATTCATAAAAATGAAGAGAAAAATTTATTCGTCCGATTCATTCTCATCAAAATCACGAGTTTTCTATAGGTATTGTAATTCTAAGAATTGCATTCAATGTTAGAGTTTGATTAAAAAATTTAACAAAAAAAATTAAGAATTCGCCGAGTTGGTCACAATTCTTTTTTTGCAAATTAATATCACAAAATCAATAAAAGCGACTGATTTTGTCAGAATTTTGCAAGGATGATAATATTTTCAATAAATTGTAACAGAGATCAACGAAAGGCTGGCTTTATTGGCTTCAACGCCGCACCGAATTTGCTAACAACGAGAATAAACGCAACTGAGAAGATGATTAATCGCAACAGTTCCCAATCGTATTTCTCTACCTGTTGCATTTGGTAATGATAAGCGTTATGGTATCCGTGATTTCCATACGGCGATTGGTGTTCAGGACTTGCGTAGCTTGCGGCGGGTGAATAATGGTGGTTCTCTTGGTCGGTATAAGGCTGTATATTGTACTGGTGGTGCTTGTTTCCTGTTATCGCATGTTGCGTCATGGAACTATCCATGTGAATGTCAAAGGCGATCTTAGCCCGCGATTGTGCCATGTGACCGATCCCTGCGACCGGCATTGAAAGTACCGGGCCGCTACTCTGCTCCGGGGAATGCCACAGGTCCTGAACGACAGACATTGCCTCTTTAGTGTTCACCGTTATACTCTGACCGAGCAGATGCTCGACCGGCTCATTGACCACAGAACTGTGATTTCGGTGGTGATGGTTCATGTAACTCGAAGACTGGATCTTCTGCTGTCTGTTCAACTCCGCCTCCATTCTCTCAGCCTCGATCCTCTCCGCCTCTATCCTCTCCGCCTCTATCCTCTCTGCTTCTATCCTCTCCGCTTCCATGTGCCGTCTCTGCTCCTCCTCGAACCTTTGCCTCTCCATTTCTCTACGCTCCGCCTCTCGTCTCTGCTGCTCGATGTGTCGCTGGCGCTCTAATTCGCGCTGCTCGGCTTCACACCGCAGTCTTTCAAGCCGAGATGACTCCTCGGAGAGACGTTTACGGGCCTCTGCTTCACTCTCGCCGTGTTCTGTGCCGTTTTGGTGATTTTCTAGGGAGATTGAAGGTCTGAGGAGGAAGAAGAGTAAACATTAAACGAAAATTCTACAATTTTCAGCAATCTCATTACCTCTTCAAGTATTTTTCCGCCCTGATCTCCTCCATGCTCAAGTCTCTGTTGTCTGCATAGACCAGTTCCTTTGGGTAATGGACCCTGCGCATGTAATCCGTGCCCGGAGGGTCGGGAACAAAGACGGGAATGATCACATGATCGCGGTATTTACTGCCGTCAAAAAAGGCTGTGTGATTTGGGAAAAGTCTCAGTTTATCTAAGTCTCCGTTGTCTCCTGGTTGATCTTCGTGAACTGAAGAAGAAATGTGATGAAATTTAACGGTTATGAAAATTTGTAACAATATTTCAGACTTGAGAGTTTTTAGCAGTAGAAAATTATGGATCTGAGTTGTCTCACCTTTGAAGGATGTCTTCATAGCGGAAGAGATTAGCGGTCCTCTTTTAGAAGCGCTACTCCAGGGTCCAGGTTTAATGGAATTTTCTTTGTGAACGGTTTCCTCTATTGGCACATGATCCAGAATGCTAGTAGGCTTGTGTTCCAGTTCCGCAGTTTCATCCTGGGATGAGGAAAAAACAGGGTTACAACTTTGGAAGTAGTTTCTGACCACTGCTGCTCGATTAGAAGAGTTGAAAACTATTTCACAATGGCTAGCGATACTAAAAAGCCGCAAAAAGTCACTCAAATCATTCGAAATTATGAAAAGATCACTGTTCATCGTGAATATTCAAATTAAAGCTACTAAAATTCCTTGAAATGTTCAAATTTCCAAACAAAAGTTATTCAAGATAATAGAATTTATTAAAAAAAAGTTGAAACGGTGGTACAAATTTCTAAGAATAAACAACAAATCATGAAACAAAAATTATGATGATTTAAAAATTGGTACTATTCAGAGACTATTCTTGACTGAATGAAATTGGTAATACGAATAAAAAATGTGTGAAAGATCCTTGGAATTGAGAAAATATCGAAAACGAAATAGAACAAATGAAATCAATCCCAGCACTCTCGTCCGGTTTTTTTACGATTTGAACGATTTGAACTCATCGATGATAATCACCTGATAAATCTGGATCCTGGCATTGTCTCTAGAAACTTCTCCAGAATTGTAGATTTGCGGCACGGATCCAGGCAAATGATCCCTGACCCTGTGCCCTGTTCTCACACTGCCTACTTTCTTTCCGCCTCTAATGGCCCGCAGGGAGCTAAAAGCTTGGCGTTGTTCAGCCAGCGCAGCTTCGCCTCGCTCGTCTCTGTGCCCAAGTATCTTGCGAGCAACTGCAAGCTGAAAGTATCTGCGGAAGTAGGAAGACAGGGCATTAAAAACGGAAAAGTGAAAAGGGGTGCAACTTTTTCTTAAACGCTATATTTAATTCCATTCGGTTTCTCACGTTTGAGCGCAGGTCAGTTCCTCATAAGGCTGAGCATGCGCAGCGACTCCCATCGAGTAAATTTCATCGGCTCTTTTGTAGTCCTCGTTCTGTTCGAACTCGAAAGCCCAAGCTCTATACATGTCTGCTACCATCGTGCCGATTCCGTTGCTGTGCAGGAGCTGGTATAGCTCGAGAGGATTCTTCTGCATGCTTATCTGTGAAAAGAGCAGAGTCGATTGAAGAAACATCCTTTCAGTAATTGAATCAAAATAGTACGAAAAATCAATGGAATATTGAGCTATACAACAGATAAATTCCTCGAGTGTTTTAACAACCCTGGAAGGCATTAATCCAAGGAACTAACGTAGTTGATCCAGAGTCTGATGAATCTACGATCCTGATGGTACTTAGTTTCCTTCTCAAAAGTCGCCAAGCATTGCTGCAGCAGCCTTCCCATTTGCGTGTCGTGGCCACTCCTGGGAAAACTCTGCTCCACCCAGAGGATATATTCGTACCAGTTCTCAAGTGGATCGTCGCCTTGGTAATTCTTGATAGCATCTTCGTACATCCTGTTCAAAAAATGAGCAAATGAGTAAGGTGTTGCGTATAAAGCGAACCGAATTCTTCATTGAATGATCGCTTCGCGTTATACTGACTGTTTCTCCTGCTGTAGCAATTGCTGCGCTTCAGAATCCTCCTGAGCTCGCAGCGCGGTCCCCAACTGAGTGGCATTTCGCCCGTGTCTCAACGGCTGGATGTTCTCCTTGCAGAGAGCAATCGCCGTCGCTGGATCCATTTTAGCTTCTACTCTCTCGCTCGGGTGCTCAGATCCCTCTACCTGTTTTTATATGCATACTGTTACTCATTCTGACTTATATCGGTAAAAATGTCAACGATGTGATCTCATTGCAATCGTTATACTCTGGAAAGTTTGAAGACACGTTTCCTCTCTCATCAACTCATCAAAGTTTTTACAAATATTTTTCTGTACGTATTCAGTTCTGTAAAGAAACGCGGTAGAATCTTGCGTCAAGTGCTCGTGTTTTCTTGATTCAGTTTGGGGCTATTTTGATACAAATTTTTCTTGGATCATTTGACAAATGATAGGCTTTTTGAAGAAAGAATTGAGTAATCTTGACCAAAGGCGCGCTGAAAATCTGTGGAAATTATATCGATACGCTAAGAAACAAACTATAGATGAATACGTATCATTTTCATAAGCCTGTAGGTACGTAAATTTTCTATTGATCGATTCATTCAAGTGAATTCTACTGAGTCTGTGAAGATATTGATCTAATCGAGTCAATTACAAACCATAGGGTAAGAGTCCCTATATCCATCAACCGCTGTTTCCATTCAACAATTTGTGCCCACACTAATCTCTGATACGTTTAAAATTGGCAATGTCAGCACAACGTCATAGTCAGATACATATTCTGTATTCCAATACTCATGAGTATACAACTCCAACCAGATTTGAGTCCAATATTAACGATCATTTTCCAAACATTGTATTGCGTTAATGTGCCAGGCTTCAGCTACATAGGTTCCATGACCACCTTATTAGGATGATTGCTTGTTCATTCCAGACTCACTATTTGCTTCTCATTACAGAATTCATTCAATTACGTGATACAAAATTTATTGCATTCCACTCGTAGTGATAACTCGATGTTTGTTGCTTTTGCCTAACATGTTTCAGCGCAGAGACCAAAAACGCGCAATTCTGGTCCCTGTGTAGCCGAGAGGCATAGAAAGTGCGAATTTGTATCGTCTTGAAAGCGGTAATCTCCAAAATTAACAGACTGTGAAAATCGAAACAATTTTGATTCACAATCTCAGTTTACTGTTCTATACGTTCTTATTTTTCTGTTTCTCATATTAAGAAATAAAATGTTTTAAGATCGTTGAAATAGAAAGAAAATAACTACAAAAATAAAGAAGAATAAATTTTCGTTTTAAAAAAGTAACATGAATTGTGGAATAGCTCAATTATTCATGCCCTTAGAATTTTATTTTATTGTATTTCTTTCTAGAAAATCCTCTAAAAAAAACGTTATAAAATTTTTAGAGAATAAATAAGTTAATCGAAGAATTTTTTATTAAAATTTGATATGAAACAAGGTTATGTTCTACATTTTTAACGAATCATTGATAAAAAACAGTATACTTTATTATTCATTTGAAAGAAGCTTGATGAATAATAATTCAATATTTAAATATAAGCGAAAAGAGACAATATAATAAAAAGTGGGACGTGTGCGTGTCTACATCGCTGTGAAATATCTTAAGAGTGTTAAAAACGTAAAAGGTTTTTGTCCTCGATCTAGTCTTTGGTAGAACAATAATATTCCATAATCATTACCGCGGTCTTCACATACGGTATAAATCACAGTATCATTCAAATAAGAATAAAAAAATCAGTAAAGAGAGAAAGGAACTCGGTACGATACATAGCTGCAACACACCGCACCGCGCCACACATTGTCTCTAGTGCTTTGATATACTTACAGCATCGTATTGTATTTTTGATGTACGATTTTTCCAACAATCTCTCCTCTTCTTAGGTTATGAATTTATTTCGTTCACTCGCTCGCCCGGATCGCTTCGAACCCACCCCGTGGATCGTTGAGAAAAAAAAATTAAAAAATCATAACTTTCGAAAAGTCAACCCAACCGTCTTTTATAACACACACAAATAGCTTCAATAAGGACGCTAGCCTCTTCTATTAGATTACGGTTAGGGTTAGGTTAGGTTATACGGCCGTTGTTAGGTTAGGTTGGACTCTTCCGAACGGTCTCTTCTCGGCCTGCGGCCTAGAACACAACAGTCAACTGCAGCAACGAACACTTCGAACTTATGGACTTCATTCGACATCCAAATCCTTGTTCAAACCCAACGGTTTTTTAATGTTAATAGATTCGCAGAAAAGTCTTCTGCTACGATCTGACCGTTCAAAATTATTTATTATTTTGTTTTTATTTTAATTTCTTTTGTTTTTATGTACAGTAGTTTTCCCAGTTCCTATGATCTACCCCACAGGGATTCTTATTATTTTTGTGATTTTTATTCTTTATCTTTTGGGACTCTCCAATCCAATCGTTACTTTTTTTAATGAAAATAATTTCATAATGTAGTTCAAGGTTTAGAAACTGAACTGTATCAACTCAACGCTTCTTTTATTTTCTTATTATATTTCCTCAAAGCACATGTGTGTGTGGTTGTGTGTCCCACTGCATACTTCAAGGAAGGGCTGCGATTATCGCTTTCGCATTTCTTCAATCTTGATTATCATTCGCGATGCAGCGCCGAATCGTGTGCGATGATTAAATCTTAGCCAATCAGGAGGCTTCGTTTCCCCGAGAACTCGATCGGGATTGGCCGAGGCTAGAGACACTCAAGCACTTCTGACACACTGAATATCCTGATTGGCTGTTACTACCATCTCCTCGAAACAATTTTCATGAGAGCGTCGAGTTACGGTCTTTCAATTGATTCGGTTAAAAATAGGTCGAGCGACTATCGAAATATTTATCTATTTGCTCAGGAATACGTTTTGCTTAAAAAAATGTAGAATATGATTCCAAATGATTCTTTTATAATTTCGAGAATCTCATCGAATTCGAATAACCCAAACTCCGATAAGAAAAATTCAAAACAAATGCCTAAATTTATTTGAATGTTCAAACAAGTTAAGGTTAAATGAAAGTCACGTGACCTCGATATGATTTACACTTGGAATTCTCAAACGCTATTTTCTCAGCCAAAACACGTTCGATTGATGTGAAATTGATATCAGTGACGTAGAAAAACTGAATGAAGGGCCTGCCAATCGTGGATTTTCGAAAATCGAGACGTAATAACAGTTTTTTAACAATATTGTTCTGTAATCCAAGGAAGTGCTGCCTCTCTCCACGAGGGGCAGCACCTCCTTGGGTTACAGAACAATATTGTTACACAAAATTCTGATTATGTCTTTCGATTTTCGCAAATCCAAGAGCCTTACGCCCTTCATTAAGTATTTCTACGTCACTGATATCAATTTCACATCAATCGAATGTGTTTTGGCTGCTCAAAAAGGTTTTGAAAATTCCAAGGCCAATAAAATCGTACATTAGACTAGCGAGAAAACTTTTATCAGCCGAAGCACAAAATCGCGATTTTTCCGCCCATTGCAGAGCCGCCAATCCCTAGCGCCATGGCCCGGGGAGTCAGCCGTTATCCCCTCCACTTTCACGCGGGAAGCCGAACAACCCGCGCTAGGCTCACTAGGCTACGTCCTTATTCTCGATCAGACATTCTGGGGCCTTATTCTAGAAATCCTTCACGCGTATCACTCGGTGGCAAAGGGTGATAGAGGTATTTGGACCAATCAGAGCTTTAAACGGAAATTGAATTGAACGTGATGCGGGTGAAAGGATTTCTCGAATAAGGCGCCTCACGTAAAAATTGACTGTTGTCATACCTAGAATGGACGAAACAGATGACTGATGCAATAGGGTGCAATGCAGTTGATTGTCAACATTTTTGTGAACGTTTTTGAGAGAATGTGTTGCGATCTGCAAATTAGAAGCTATGCTTGAATAAAAGAAAAATCTCAAAATGCCCTACTGTATGAAAAGATGGCGAAATTTTCTTGTACATATTTTCAAACGTACCTTCCTATACCTATAATCATCATCTTGCATTTTTGATACTTTCGATTATTTGATCGTTTCCGATTGTTCTTCACCAAAGTAGACACTGATATTGGAATCAATCGTTGCGAATCATAACTTTGTATAAACACAAAATAAAATAAAATTTCGAAGTTATTTCTGTTACGCGTTCACATGAGTTTTTTTCTTCTCATCGTAGAAGATTGTTGATTACAATCATACTTCTTCTTCTTTTCTTATTCCTTCATGGTTATATCCTCTTATGCCGAGCGCCGAGGCAAGTACCAAAATTTGATCTTACAATCATACTTCAGTAATAATTTATATTTTAATGACGTTGATTCGAGGTAACCAGTCAATAAGCAAAAGTATTTCTCTGTATCTACCTCTTTTTACAGTCTTATCAGTAATCGTATAATTATGTAGGTATATACGTATTTTTGGTAACAACAAAATTAAAGAACAATATGAAATAAAATGCATCCATAACTGTTACGCCAAACCTTTTGAGGGCTGTGTTGGTACGGACTTCCTCTATAATCTCATCACAATGTTTAATGATTCAAAAACACGCGCTTCGATCCAGCCAATAAAAACTCTCTCTTGATAGCCCCAACCAAACCCAACCGTTACATCTGTGGTTTCATTGGCCAGACTCAGGGGAAATGGGCAAATAAAATAATCATAATAAATTGATGGCAAAGGTTGTGGGTGATGCGGTTTTTTTATTCTCTTTCTTTTTGGTTATTTATTCATTATTACCCATAGCATACGAGTTACGCGTTGCGTAATCGAGATGCTCTAATCTCTAGCGAGATAATTAACGTTTCGTGGGACTTCAGAAAATGTCTCGATCGTCACTCTGGCAAGTCGACGGAACGTTTGACATCATAACCTCGAAATGTTGCTCAAAACTGAAAATATCGGTGGCAAAAGATTTTTTCTCACCGTCACTTATGAAACTCAATCACTAATTTGCTAGTCTTTCAATTTGTCCTCTCAACTACGAAGGTAAAAACACGAATTTAATTTCATCTAACCTGAAAATCTGAAATAATTCTAGCATGAATCAAATAAATTCCGATTTAAGAGCCAACATCTATCGTCTTTCGTTATTAAAATGATTTAACAACTCAATAACCTCTCGTCAGATCCCCAAAGAACGTAAAAAAAAAACCCGTCTTCTGCTCTCTGAACCTAAAAATATCGATTAAAATGCGGTGAACATGAAATTTTTGATCATATTTACTCTCTTGTAGTCAGAAGTTTTTTGTTTTTCAGCCTCTTTCAGCCTCCAAACTGCAAAAAAATGCGTTCATTCAAGCATAACCTGAAAACTCTCACCTATGTAACTCGAATACTAGCCAACGGAGATCTGCGCTTCGTTCTGCCGCTGATTCTAGCCAACTATACGTACCTTAGGTTAAAGCGCCTGCTAGAAATGCGACTTAGACTGAGGTCTGTGCCTGACGAGGCTCTGCAGACTATTCTGAGCCTCGAGCCACCCTTGGAGTCCTACGTAGACTCATATTCCTGCGTTTTAGCGAGTAAAGAATTATTCCAGATGCAAACTGCGCCCTGGTATTACATCTGCACCGCCTCTTCCCCTAAAAAGTACAAAGTCTCCGTAGCAACCAATGAAAATGTCCGATCAGACGAGGTAGTAGTTTCTGAAACGATGCTCTTCAATATAGAAAATTACCTCAATGTCGACAGAGACTCGAAGGCGACTCGTTACTTCATAAGTAAGATATTCCTCAGCTCAGAAATCTATCTACTTCAGAAATATATCTTACTTCCCTCTGAACAGTCGCATTCCGTTTCTAGTCGCAGCGTCAGACCCTGAGAATGGGATAGCGGAAGAGGCGAGTCTTTCATTGATCTCGAGTCCTTACGAGTGTCCGGAGGATCTGCTGGACTCCTTGTTCCACAATTTTTTTTCGGAGGCTCGATTCCTCAGGGAAAAAGACGTGCTGTGTATCGACGTGACAGTTTTTGCACCCGGACACCGGTTCCTCGTGGCTAGAGAAAACATTGAGAAACTTTTTTTCAAAGTTACACACATCAAGGTTTCAGATCCGCTCACACAGAATCCTAGGAAGGGGTGCTTCGTCGTGCGAGGACTGACTGCGCTAGTGCAGAAGCCTGACATTCACAGCTACCTGCCGCGCAGGCATTTGCTAGCGAGTTATAGTCGTACAGGTGAATCGCTTGTCGATCGTTTCATCGATAACTGTCCACCTGCTCTGGAAGAGCCATTAGAAACACTCGCTGAATGTATATCTCCGTTTATTCAAAATGGTGAGAAAGAATAGGTGATCACTATATGCCGCAAAACGGATCTACGTCATTTTCCATCCACTTTCAGACACTTTTGTCGACATCAGACCCGTCTTCCTCATCCAAGGTCCAGAAGGAAGTGGGAAATCGAATTTGGTCCAAACGGCGGCCCAAAGAATGGGCCTAAACTTAATGAGCGTTGATTTTGCCGAGATCCAGTCCCTTGCCAGCGCGCAGACCGAGGCGAAGCTCCGTATCGTTTTAAGAAACGCGAAGAGTTGCGTCCCTTGTATTTTGCTGCTTAGCAACATCCAGGTAAAGATTCTCAATGGAGATGTTAGATGGAGAATTTTAACTCTAGTGTGCGCAGATCTTCGGTAAGGACGCCGAAGGGAAGGAAGACGAGCGAACGATATCATCACTTGCTACCGAGCTGAGGACCTTTCTGAAAGATGTAGATTTTCGGCACCCTCTCCTGGTCGTGGCTACTGCAAATAGCGTTCCAATTCCAGCCAGTCTTCAGAGAATATTTGTTGAGACGATACGCATTGAGACTCTCAACCAGAGCCAGAGACTTGAATCCCTCGAATGGCTGCTGAATACTAAAGGATTCAAAACCACGGCGGATCTGACCCAAGTCGCTTCAATTTGCACCGACTTTGTTCTAGCCGATCTCAACGCTATGGTCCTCCAGGCAGCTAAGATCGGGGCCAGATTTTTAAGCACAGACACGGAAACCCAGCGATCTCTGACCCTGAGTCAGGAAGATTTCGCAAAGGCTCATGGTAAGGATGTGGGCTTTTGTTTCCGTCTCATTTTTTACACAGACAAATGTTTCCAAGGACTGTCTACGGTTGTAGAAGAGCCCATCATTGTTCCATCTATTACCGCGCCAGAAAATGAGGTGAAAAATTGGAATCGAAGACCGCTCTTCACTTTCATGCCTCAAGCGGCTTTTAAAAATTGATTCCTCTCACATTTTATCTGTATACATCTTCTTTCCAAGGTTGAGCCACTTTGAAGTACCTTGTGTCCAAATAGCGAAATGCGTTTTAACTTTAAAGTATCAGTATGACCTTGCTGATTGCTCGAAAATGCTCTTTCTCTTTAGGAGGTGCCTACTCGATTTATCCTCAACAGTTTATCTGTTTATACCGACATATTTAGAGAAATCTGCATGTGATTTATCCTGCGACGCAGTTTGCGAATATGACATGATTATAACATTAATCTATATCGTTAATCTATATCAACATATCTCATGCTTTATTTTATTATGGTTTACCGTGTGATTTTTGATATATGATGTAATCGAATTCACAAGTTGAATTTCGTATCGAAGGTGCCGATCTTAAGGATGTATAGGCCATACAATCTCAACCAAAAATGAGTCTCGTCGTCAATATTGAGTACTTCGAGATGAGATAAAAATCGGAAAAAAATCAACCACAATCAAGATGATAAGAGTATTAATTTTCAATAATAATAAGGCCCAAAAGTTATCAAAAAATTGTTTAAACAAATCATTGTTTAGCAAATTTCCTGGTGACGTTATTTTTTTCATGTCAAATGAAATTCTTTAATCTTTTTGAATACACATGAATTTTTTCAGAATTTTGTCACTTTTTTTAAATTTCCGTTTCCGGAAATTTCTAAAGGCTGTATTTACAAAACTATTAGTTCCACGCTCCGGAAACTTCGGAATTGTAATCTACATCGTTCCCACAATAACATATCCAAAATTCAGATTTTTTTCTCCATTTTTCAAAATCGAAAACGAAAATTTCGAATAAGTGACAAAATTCTGAAAAAATTCATGTGTATTCAGAAAGATTAACGAATTCATTTGACATGAAAAAAAATAACGTCACCAGGAAAGTTGTTAAACAATGATTTGTTTAAACAATTTGTTGATAACTTTTGGGCATTATTATTATTGAACATGAATACTCTTATCATCTTTATTATGGTGATTTTTTTCCGATTTTTATCTCATCTCGAAGTACTCAATATTGACGACGAGACTCACTTTTGGTTGAGATTGTATGGCCTATACATCCTTAATCCAACCATTGTAACTCGAGGCTTTGCCGAAAAATGACCCGCCGGTTATCGTTTTCGCGTGAAGTTAGATAAGGATTTAAAATTTGTATGGTTCATTAATTTCTGTGAGCAGCGTGAAACTTTAACGTAGATCTCTTCCCACTTTGGAAGGTTTCGTCGGAGTGCCTTACATTCCATCACCTCGTACAGAGATTTCTATCCTAATTGATTATATTTCAGAGTACATGCAGTCTCGGTACTCAGACTGGATCGGTGCTCCCCGAGTGCCGAAGGTTTATTGGGAGGACATAGGCGGCCTAGGCGAGCTGAAAACCGAAATACTCCGGAGAATAGAACTGCCGTTACTAACATCCGATGGCCTTGGCCTGAGCAGGTCGGGCCTCCTGCTGTACGGCCCCCCCGGAACCGGAAAAACGCTTCTCGCCAAGGCAGTCGCGACCGAGTGCAAAGTCCACTTCCTTTCCGTCAAAGGACCCGAGTTATTGAACATGTACGTCGGGCAGAGCGAGAAGAACGTTAGACAAGGTTCGTGCAAAAACTCTCCTGTATATTTGTTGTCGAATAATCGCTCTGCAACATGATGTTATCTTTCCAGTGTTCGATAGAGCGAGGTCGTCGGCACCCTGTGTGATATTCTTCGACGAGCTAGATTCCCTGGCGCCGAATAGAGGAAAGAACGGGGACAGCGGAGGAGTGATGGACCGAGTCGTTTCGCAACTGCTGGCTGAAATAGACGGCGTAGAAAGTTCAGGGAGCGTCTTCATCATCGGAGCAACAAACCGGCCAGATCTAATCGATCCAGCTTTGCTTCGGCCCGGGCGTTTCGACAAGCTACTATACGTCGGAATATCCTCAGACAGAATGTCCAGACTTAGCGTCCTCAAGGCGCTCACCAGGAAGTTCGACTTCTTCGAAAACGGTTCAGAACTCGAAGATGTGGTTCAAATACTGCCGCCGAATCTCACAGGCGCGGATATTTACGCCGTTTGTTCAAACGCTTGGCTGTTAGCGGTGAGGAGGAACTTGGGAGACGAGGAAAATCGACGGAATCTAATAAACAAAGTCGTCGTTACTAGAGAAGATTTTTTTCAAGCAGCTAAAAACGTAGCTCCGTCTGTCAGTATTGAGGAATTAAAACGATATGAGAAACTGAAGGCGGAGTTGAGTCCTAATGTTGGATGATAAGTCTACGGTTAATAGTTCAAATTACTCTTTTTTGTTTGTTATGACTGCCTTGATTTAAGCTCGTGTTCCTTCCGTGATGGAATCTGCACGAGGCTTTGGTGGTAATTGAAAGGCGACGAGTCTGTTATCTCTCTTATCGGTACAAGAGTCTTTGCCCCGTTCATTCTGTGGACTCGTGACCAATTTCCGAAGTACGGAATCTGTTATAGATTAGAGACCAAAGAGATGAGGCAATGCCGATCTTGGGTTCAGATCTTATTAATTAGCGGGTGTAATTAATTATACAATTTGCGTACATTCAATGCGTAGAAAGAAAAGCTTGCTGTGGAATATTGATCGCATTTGATCATTTTTTACAAATAGTGTTTGGTGATTGATAATTAAATTCAGTTTTTTCTTTATTTATTTTTTAACAATTTATTCACCTTAATTGAGTAGGTAAATTGTAAATAAAATAAGGAAGATAATATAAAGCTAATACTGTACAGCTCCTCGAATAATTGGAAAAATCGAGAGTTCGTATTTTGTAAATAATTAATGAACGGGGTGTATAAATAAATAAAAGTATTTAATTGGAAAACAATAATAACAACAATAACGATATAACAACAACCGAGTTTATAAATAAATTAATATAAATGCGTTCAAGTTTCATAAATCTAGTTGTATGTCGAGAAAGAGAATCGCTGGACAACGCACACCCCCACAGTACGTGATCAATATTGATAACTAACATCAATCATGTTTTTTTCCAAGAAAAGTCCAATTAGAGACTCGATATTCCCTCGTTATACACCAGTTTCTAATTTTGTCTCTCGTCGTTTATTACAACGAGCCGCCAGCTGGCGAGTCAGCAAACGATGTGGACTGATTTTTTGCAAAAGATTAATCGCCTCAGACGAGTAAAGTCCAACAATTAATTAACGAGTCGATTGTAATTGGCTTTGAGTGTGAATGAGAGTTTCTAAAAAGGAAACTAAATGAAGCGATCTTATGTGGACGTTTCATAATTATTCGTATACCAAAGTATCTCCGTTACTCTGTAATGTTACTCAAGTCATGCTAGCGGAACGTGAGCAATGGACCCATGTTTTTTTCTTTTTGAGTATTTTTGCGGTCACACTCAATATCTGAATTGGATGATTCTATCTCGATTTGTTCCATTTCACGCCTTAGTCTCTACCGTAGTGCAAGTAATTATTGCACCACTCTCTGGTTCCCTCGTGGTCTGTACAGCACCAAGGATACACTACAACGCTTTTAGTCTTCTTCGCACATCTTTGGCATAAATTTTCGAACTGTAACAAGAACGTATTTTTTTCTAGAATTTCTAGTCAGTATCTTGAATTATGGACCTTTGGATTTGAAGATTCAGAATGAAAGTTAAAGTTTGGGGTTCAATGTTTAATTGAAAACTGCTGTGTCGGACTTTGAATAAAAAGTTCTGGAAGGCAATCAGGCTTTAAAATTTCAAGTTTTGGGAAATGAAGCTCGTAAAGCTAAATTCAATTGAAAAATCGGGAACTTTGGTCCACAACTTGCTCTAACCCGTTTCATCTTGTTTCAGTATTTTGAGTTTTGGGCCTATGTTAGCATGAAATCGTTTGATAAGCATATAAATCTGAACTCTAGGACAATAAGTTTTTCGAAAACTTTTTTGCAAGTTCCGAAATCTTAAGTTAAATCTGCCACTTCACTGTAGAAATCTTCAAACCTGTTTTTAAATTCCCAAAACTACAAACTTTTAGCCAGAGTCAGCACGAATCCGTTAAATCAGTTCACAAATTTGAACACTTGGATGATAAGTTCATCAAGAATACTTTTTCGAATACATCAATTCAGATTGTAATTTGTTTTGGGGGCCCAAGCGAGTTATTCTAAGAGGTTTCATTTACCTCAGCAGTGCAAGATGTTCTCGTGATCCCCAGGAATGTAGGATGTTCGAGAGGGTTCATACTCTGGGCCCATGGTTTGCTGGCAGATTCTCCAACGAGAAGTATGAGTAGGGCGAGGAGAACCGTTGCACGGAAATACTGTGTGGTGAAAGAAAGAAAAGGAAATAAGAAAGAAATATATTATACTGTTAGAGAAAGAAGAATACAGTGTAGTGTAGAGTTTGTTTGACTGAAAATTAGAAGACAGATAGCGCAAGATGTTTATGCGTAGATGATGGTCGACATCTGGAGGATGTTACTTGAGAAATAGTTGCATGCAATCCGCGTGACTACTGATAGACAATTAATGCTAACTTTTTTTATTCGAGCAGTTAATAATTCTATTATTCATTAGTTATAGCTCTTGACCTACTAATCACGATTTGCAATAGTCCACAATCGTTGAGCTGTTTAGAGATGGCCTAAATTCAAAGACCCCGATTGAGCGAAGAGTTTATTTCAGCCTAACGCCAGTTCAATTATGTTTCTGGATTATGGATTTCTGTTCTTTTTAGATTATTGTTTGTTTATCACGGGTTTCTGTTCAAGGAGCTCAAAATACTTCCTCAAGAAACTCACTGTTACACTTTAGTTATAGTTACTAAAAACACATTTTTTATCCAAAACCTTCCTAAATTTTTTCTTCAATACCGCGATGATTGATTTTGTTACAATTTTAAGAAACAATTTTATTGATATGCTTCATTTATTTATATTGATGAATGTATATACAAAATCTGAACTTTTGATAACAAGTTCATCAGAACAAATGTTTCTGTACTGAAAAGCTAAAGTTCTGATCTTTAGCCTAGTCGAATCATGCAATTCAGCTCAAAAACCTGCCGATCGCGCCGAGAATTACTCCAAATCGTTTGAGAACTCCAAAAACTCAAGTTTCCGTCCGAGAGTCACCTAAACCACTTTCTTCAAACGAATAGCACTGAGCTTTTATTTCCGAACAGTCCTAGATCACTTTCATTTTTAAATATTTCTGAAGCCGTCTAGACGAAGTTTCCAAAAATCACCCTTGAAGCGCAATTTGCTCCTGTTCAAAGATCTCCCCCAAAATCACGTTGTTCCAAATAAATTATTCAAACTGCATAAGGAAAACTTCTTTAAGGTTTGAGTTTATATTGCAAACACTTTTTGAAGAATAGAAGTCTCTGGTTTCTGCCCAAAAGTTGCACATGACACTTTGTGTACATTTAGAAGGACAATTGTGGTTCAGAAATGTGAAGAACATTCAACCAAGTATCCAAAAACTCATTACAGAGTTTCCGAGGTCTTTTGAGAGATGAAATCAAACGTAAGGTAAAGAAACTCACCGCATAGGTGTTGGAAAGCATGTTGCCTCGAAAGATTTGAAACTGCTTAAGCGTCGTTCTATGCCGTACCTCAATCTGAGCTCAGAGTTCCTCCGTAAACCCCTATATCGCCTCTCCCCTACTCTTGCAAGAGTTTTTAATTCCGTCAAATCTTATCTCTCTTGTGGTATTGAAAAACTTGTAATTGAATAGATAAAATACTTTAATAACACGCTCGTTAGGTTCGCCGCTGGACCATCCGTCTACCATCAGTCTACTGACTGTCTACCCTTCAAGCACAATCTAAGCTGGACGTAGGAAGAGTTGAGAAAGTTCTTTCGATCGCTGATAGCTCAATCAAACTCATTGATTCCAAAACCATGTCAATAGTAGGATGTAAACGCACTCCGATACTCGCTCGACCCCCTGGGAAATATGAATTGAAATTGTTTTTCTTATTCCTACCTCATCTCGTTCCGCTTATGTCCGTTTCGAGTTCATCAGTTTACTCGGAACTCAGTCCTATAATTAGTAAAACGAGGATAAAATAATGTGTAGAGAGAATTTCGTGGCAATAGTAATTATTATTTCTTATTGAAAATAAGTATTAGTCAGTTTAATTTTTTATCAGAACCGTATAAACAAATCGTGAACTATTTAAAAATTCACTGACCTTGTTATTGTTGTTGTTTATGGAAAAGTGAATTTGAAAAGAAAAACAAAATACCGATCTCTTTCAATTTAAAATTAATTCATAATCACATCAGTAATTATGTGTAGTGCATGTGGTATTTAGTTTATCTATCTACGCAGAGAGAATCATACATAGTATATATATTTTATTATATGAGACCCCGTTAAGAGCAGATTCCCCTGCGTGCGAGTGAGTGACCTTCCCCCACTCCCACAGTTTCGGCGCTCGAGCTGACAGGGAAAAAGCACGTGAGTGAAGCATGGCAGAGTCGGCGGGGTTTGACTGTAGGGGGCCGTTCATAAATTACGCAAGCACTCTTTGAGCCGGGGCTGGCTCGGCCCACAATCTTACGTAAGATTTTGAAATTCGGATCAGAAAATAGGGTGCAATGCAAATACTTTTTTCTCTAATTTTTGGTTGATTCAAATATCGGTATCACGATTTGATACAATGTATTTGAAAAACTTACGTAAGATCATGTACCCAACCTCCCCTCCCCCAGAGAGTGCTTACGTAATTTATGAACGACCCCTAATTAGTTAATCCTTCACAGTCACACTATCTGAGAATTTCACGGCCGGCACACTGGGTGGATTCCATCCGGTCAGTTTAAGAAAACGATTGTGAGCAAACTATCACTCCGAAGTATTTTAAAAAAATTACAGGACATGCTTCGAACCTTCTAGATCATGTACGAAAATTTGACGTTCGTAAAAAAAATTGCGACTTGAAAAAAAAAATTAAGGAAGAGGTAAAAACGCAAAAGACAAATTTTTACTAAAAAAATCATAACTGGTCATTTTCCATATTTTCAAATGAAATTTGGACGTGCTGATACTCCTGAGATGTTCTGCTTTCAGTGGAAAAGAAGTAGCATAGTGCGTTTAGGTAGAATCGAACAGGCCATCCGCACGTTGGTGCTTATTCGATTGTCAGAGTAATACTGACGCTTCCTTTGGATGATTACCCGTCGGTACTTTTAGGGGATACTTCAAACTATAGATAAATGACGACGGAAGTCCTATTGGAAGCCCAAAGTCGAACGATGGGTTGATTCCACCCAGTGTGACTGTGAAGGGTTAGTCAATTTATTCCGATTGAAATTGTATATCGAATGGCCATATTTTTCATAATAGTGTGATACTCATCTCATATTAATATCGGTAGATTTATTTATAACATATTCTTCAATACATGTACACCCAATATTTATCCATTTACATTTATTATTACATTTTGTCCGTTTATTACTTACTTCTTACAATGATTGAGGGGGCACACACGTCTCTTGCAAGACTGTGCCTTTCCTCAAACGGGAAGGTTGCCAACATGAATCCCTCACCAGCTGGCCAGAAGACATTCGTGCCCTAAAGTGTTGTATCTCGTCGGGGCACGGGCGCCTTGCGTGAACACGACTCATACGGATGATAGATTCCCCGGCGTCTATGTCTCTTCCATGTGATATCACGTCTTAGGCAAAGCGGTACCGGCAGGGTTGTAGAGCCGACACACTTACGTGTTACCCTTAACAGCTGCGGAGTGCAACTCCAACTACAGGCTTGGATAGAAATTCGTTCTCCTGACTCCTGTCTCTGGTCTTCTTAGGCTACGAAAACTTTGGATTTCGAAAATTATGAACGCTAATGGACTTCGGAACAAGAGTTACAGCGACACAAGACGCGAGACCATCAAGGTCACCGCGAAACTACGTGACGCTTGGCGGTACTTTGCAACTTTTATTTTGATTTTACAATACACGAAATTCGATACATACCTTTGCTGATGTAACTTGATGCGCGGGAGGTTTGAATACGCATACCGACCAATTTGAAATGCAGACAAATTTATCAATAATATCGAAATAATTTGTCAATACTTAACTTAGTGATGGATGCAGTCCCGACTTTTGTTTATTACAACAAGAAAAACCAAGTTTAACGGAAGTGAGGTCAGTTAGCAGTAAGCAAGGAAAATATGAATTAATCCAAGTTATTCCGAATTACAAAAATTAGCTTGATATTAACGGAATCGATTGCGATTGGGTAGGATTAGGCAGATCTGATTGAGACAAACAAATGATTATAATACATTATTTTGAGCAACACTAATTACTTAATGGATTGAGGACTTACAGAGTAGTTATTGTGTTGGAATTAGAAAACCACTTTCCGATTCAAATACTCATATTAACTCCAATAAAATAAATAAACAAAGTAATCGAAACTAAACTAGATTCAATTATAATTTTCATTTGAATTTGTTGAAATTAAATTCGGATTTGTATTTTGTAATGATTATTCAATGATGAAAAAATAGATAAATAGATTCATTTTTTATCTTATTTTTTATTTCATCAAATAGTCTGATTGTTCTACTTGAACTTAGATTAGTACAGATACAGTAATTCATGATCAGAATTAAAACAATTATGATATCAACATGTATACAACAAAATTAGAGCTTAAGCTCATCAGGGAATCTTAGAGGTTGAATTAGCCGAGGAGGGACTCTCAGGTTCACCTATTTGGTATTTAGTTTGTAGAATAAGATTTAATAAAGAAAAATCGTTTTAACAAAACCATGTTCTCAGACCTCGCGTACAGGATATCTCCAGAACCACTGGACCGGTGTGGATCAAATTTTGTAGAAACATTGCTGAAGATATCCGGTTTGAAATAAGGAACCAGAAACTTGATCCATGGATTGATTTATATGGTATGGAACAAATATTGAAAGTTCCGCCAATTGGTTGATTCTTGGTGAAATTCAAAACTGGTTCATCATTCCGATGCATCACATTCCAGCGACATGTGGGTATAATTTCAACTCAATCGGATGAGTATGTCTTGGGAAATCCTGCACGCAAGCTTTTCGTAGTGACTTACTAGAGCTATAGTATGGTTATTCAGGAAACATCGTTGAGGCATTTGGTAGCCAATAATCCAAGCTTTCTACTGCAAGTATATCATTTCCAAACTAACCCACCACTATTGCTGTAATAGTTTTCTGAAATGAAGGCCTCAAGACATTTGTACCCCCTTGAATCAGTATACAGCAGACTATGATAGATAATAATAATAATAATAATAATATGAGAAGAATTTACGTATTACTACCATCGTCATCATTAATAATGTTAGTTCTTCAAGTAATAATCCTTTTCTTCTATTTTTTTTCACTTTTTACTTTACATAAACATAAATATCACATTTCACGTTCAGGATGTATTATAATTATAGTACAGTACACTAGTTGTAAGGTAATAAATAAATATAATAGTATAGTATATAGAATATAATGTGTATAAACTCGTCATGCAGTACGTGAATCATCATTATTATTTTAATTTATTAATGAGAAGTTGTTTTCCCTCAAGGATTCATTGGCCGTACCATCAATATAAAAAAAACGGAAAACGATGAATAACTGTTTAAAAATACTCCAGCAATGTTCTTTGTGCCACTGAAATCCTAATTTAATTATAAATAGATAATAATAGTCACAATTAATATTCTTCGAAATTGTGGATTTTCATGTTATCTGAATTCAATCAGATTTATTTTTATTGTATAGCAAAGATGCTGTTTCGGTAGTATTCACTATTATTGGCACAAAGAACATGTTTAAACAGTCTCTTCTATTATCGTAACTTATGACTCATATGGTACCCATGCATCCTTCATTGTTCTTTCCCTCTTTCTCTTTATAAATCACCCTGTACTCATTAAACGTTGTACATTGTGGAATTTGTGTCTAATTTTTGTGACTAACAATAAGCTTCTCATCGTCAGCGAGACCTGATCTTTGTCTTTTTTCTATCTCTTTTTCTTATATATTTTCAATTTGTGTATATTCAATTCTTTTTCTACTTTTGGATTGGTTGAATTTCATTCAATATTCTCGTATAAGCCTTGCCTCGTGCAGCGTTTCACTACACTCTATTAGACACATTTATTACAGTTGGAGAGAAATTGCTAAATTATCCTCACATTCATTATTAAACGCTAATTAAAAATAACAACTAATATAAATTGTTTATCCATTGAAAATAATAATTTTCTTATTGTTAATATTTGTTGAAAAAAAAAAATCTAGTGAGACAATAATTTTCATTTTTTTTCTCATTTATAGAATAGCTTTCATTTGAATGATATAAATTTATTCAGTACTAAAATTTACCATCGATTGGATTAGACTAAGAACACCAGAGAAATTATACAATTAATAAAGAAAAAATCTGATAATACTCATTAATTTTGTTCAAATCTAAAAAATATTAGCCCTACGATTCCAAAGGGAAGGTCGTCAGGTTTTCAAAGCGAGCCGAAGCGCTATGTTACATTACAACTAAGCTTCTTGGAGATTGTAAATCTCTGGAGACAATTGATAAAAAAGTAAAAAAAAAAAACTTGAGTAAAACCGTTACTTCTGAAGTAAACGAAATATACAAAAAGCATTTTTCCAACCGCCTGGTTCATCTCACTTAATTCTAGCGGCTGGTCAAGAAGATTTTGTAGAAAATTCGTGGAGAATATCGCAAGCCATTTCCAAATCATTCTTTGTTATCACCAGCGTCCTGATTACAGCGTCCTGAGCGAAGCCGAGTTCGGTGAGTCTCGCAATGTGTTCAACGTTAATATTCTCATAGGCAGCAGCCTCCGCCTTTCCGACTGGGCCTACAGCCTCGTCTCTCCCTCTCATTATGGCAGAGACCCTGGCCCTGTTCACTTCCTGGTTTATATTCTTCACCATGTGCTGTCGAGTTCCAGGAATTATTATCGTGTTCTCGTACTGGTGGTCGGCCGGCTCTGGAGAATCCTTGGCAGACTTTGGGGGACGGGGCGCCGAGAGCGGCGGAGGAACTGGGGGAACGGTAAGCGACGTTTGGCGACTAGATTTTTCAGGCAAGGCTGGGGGCGCGCGGTAGGGACGAGCGTGCGGCCTTATTATCGCCGGGGGAATCGGCGACGGGGATGAGGCGCGATGCAGCATGTCGTATCTGGCCTCTGTGTTCGCTGCAGGAAAAAAACGACCGACTTGACGTTTTGGATACGAGTAATTAAGGGGACCCAAGACAGAAAGCCACCCCTCCGTACCTTTACTGTTCTGATGGCTTTCGCTGAGTGTTAAAACTGTGACGAAAGGAGGTGGCGGAGCATTTTCCTTGGGCACTGTCAAGTGCCGGGAATTTCTTGTGTGATTGTTTGGGGTCGGTGAGGGCGATGGTCTCCTGGGTGGCAGCGGAGGACTGGGAACGGCGCGTCTAGGTGGCAGAGGAGAGCCCATAGAGCTGATGTCGTCGTCGTCGTCAGACTCGTCGTACATCATGCTGCAGTTCCCGTTTGAAATTTCCATTATGTCCTAAGAAGATTATAACTGTATTAGCAGAGATCGAATGCAAACGAGACATGGTAAAACTATTGTAAAAGTAACAAAAGTTTTTATAATTCGGTAGACTAGATCGAATATTTTCTATGATAAAAGAACGTCGTCGATAAGTCTTGATCAGTCGATTATTTATATCTTTCATGAATGATCTGATATTCATTATTAGAAAGCAAATTCTTGAAGCATCGGGAGAAATGATGGTATAGTTAGGGAATGATAATTTACTTTGAACCGAGTCGTCAGTGAAGTCTGATGATGAAAGTGAACAAAACTGAGGAGATGAAATAAAACGGTGTTAACTGATAATTGTAAGCAGAATAGAATAAAACAGGAAACGATATTACGAAGTGCGTTCAACTGCTGCAGCCTCTTTCAATAAAATATTTTTGTTTCTTTTGAGAAAATTAAAAATTAGCGATGATTGAAAAAACGTTGAGATACAGACAAGGTGGAAAATGATGACGAGAAAGCTGAGCAAAATCGTTTGGTTTTTATATAAAAAATGTAATCAGAAGCAACAGTGAATGATATGAATTTTTCAAGATTGCAAAAATGAAAAAACAATTACAATTATACGAAGTACTGTGTGAGAAAACGTCGGATTTAAGAATTCCCAGACAATTTTCAGTGAGCCAAAAATCGTTTGAAAGACTTATTTTCAGTTTCAAAGTCGTATCGAACATATGCTGCCTATACAAAAGTACGTGTTTTTTCATAGCAGTGGACAATTTTCTGGAAAAAAAAATCATATTTTAGAGACGTTTCCAAACAATTTTTTAATTTTTGCACCAAAATATGAATTTTCAACGACTTTATATGTACCACGAATAACGCTATTTCGTAACAATACGTCTACAAACTTGTTTCAGACGGGTTCTAGACACCTTTCAGCCTGAAATAAGATAAAAATTATTTTCTGAATGCATTTTTGAAAAACATTATCACGTTTGTCCAGAAGACATGATTCAGATAACTTCAACACATTACGTGCCATGAAACGACTTTAAGCTTTTAACCGATATATCAATAGAATATAATGTTTCAAGTGAACTTTTGTTGTGTCAAGGATCAAACTAAAAGTAGTCTCCAAGTTTCATCAAAGACTGCATTTTGCTATTTTAAGTTTCTGAAACTTGTTTTGAAGACTTTGATCAGAGGCTCCAAAAAATTTTGTATTACGTTTTCAACACTTTGAAATTAATTTTCAAGACTTCTGATGTCATATTTTGCGTCATTCAATGATTTTTAGATTCTTAGATTCTCACATTCTTTCAAGCTTTGTTACAATTTTCATTATTCTGGTGCTGTTTCGAAATTTGACTCTTGGCTCCACAATGTGAACAGGAATATACAAATTGTCTGGGTATTGTTAAAACATAATATAATAACAAAATAACTAATCAAAGAACATGGAGAATAAACAAAAAAAAATTGAAAATTAAATAAAAAGAAGAAGCTATAACAATTAAGCTACAAAACAGGAGGGGTCATTTCTTAATGCGATTGACCACTTACCTCTGATTATCGTTCAAAATCTTGCAGACTTTTTGTTTTAAAGTGGTAGTGGTAGTGGTACGTACATTCCCAATTAGTTTTTTTTTTGCTTTTTTTTGTTTCGTTCATGCAGGCGGGCAGAGCATTTGCAGGGACCCAGCAGACAAACACAATGAAATAAAATTCGAAAGATCATGCGGGATATATAAATATAACATACGTATAATAATAATAATAGTGAATATACTCATATAATAATAACAATAATAATAATAATCATAATTTTAAAAATGCATCAGTTATCCAAACATCGTAGATCTCTACGTTTTTATGCGTGTGTATCTATGCAAGCATGATTCGTCCAATGTTCAGTCGTCATAAAAAAATCAATCACTAATCAATTAATAAATTGTGATACCGTGATACGGGATTGATTGATGATCGATTTGAAAAACGAAGACAAATTTTAATGTAAAAATTGAACGATAACAATAAAATTATGAAGAATTGGATTGCTAGCTTCTCGTATGAATATAAATGTAAGATAATTGAAATAATTTTTCTGTCTTCATTGTTCGTCTTGTTAAACTATTGAATTATTTTACACAAATGAAAAGAGTCTGAATGAAAGTCTTTTTTCCATATGAATAAAAATACTTTTCCGAAGACTTTTGTGGATAAAAATTACAAAAAATGTAATCTGCAACAGTTTCTTTTTATCCGCTCTTCAACTGAAGACTCTAGAGTGAAGACTATTTTTTTTGTTTTAGTCCTTACCTGAACTCCCAGAGTTGAAAAAATAAGTACTCAGACAGAAAGTTTAAAAACTTCGGCACAAGAACCGGCCAAACAAACTTTTTTTTCGTGACTTCTTGTTGGGAGACAAGTTTGATGAAATTAAATTCTTCACACCTCTTATACTATACAACATCAGAAAGTAGACCCATTAATGAAGTCGAGTGTTAATTCTTTATCAAAGGTGACTCGCATCATCTTAGTTCAAAAGTAACTGTTGATACCGAACATTATTTTGTGATTATAATTCTGTTTTCATCGTTTAATGGGTATTTGCTTATTTCCGAATACTTTTCTTTTCGTTCAACCGATTGCCAATCTATTTCCATAGTCATTGATTTCAGTTGCATCACAGCTTAAGGTAAAATTATGTCTTTGTAACGATGGCTGATTAAATTTCGATTTTCAATATCATTAAAATTGCATTCTATAACTATACAGAGCATCATGAAGAATTTGTTTTCCAAATGTATTCGTATGTAATAATACGAAGTTGGAGAAACTCAACGAATAAAAATTGCTAATAATAAAAAAAAAAAATCGAACTACAATTTCGGATAGTAAAAAGGCGCGGTGACTATGTAATAAAATTATTTATAATCAATACTGTGAAAATATAACATAACATATTAGCTCTAGGGGTTTGTTGTGATATTCTGTTCCCTTCTTTTTTTTTATTATAATTCAGATGAAAGAATAAGAAAAGAAAAAAGAAATATTATCAAAATTCATTAATTAACGATACCCTATTATTGTACAAAGTATTATTAATTATTTTACTATTGGCGTTATTACTTACTTATTTAGGTATGATGAGAATGAATGATATATTTATAATCATAGTATTTATATTTTCAGAGAGAGAGAGAGATATATAGAGAGAGGTAGAAAGAGATAAGAGAAAAAGAAACAGTAAAAAAAGAGATAGAAGAAAAAGAAAGAAAGAAAGAAAGAGAGAAAGAGAAGTTATTTGTAATCGTAACAAAAACTATTTGCGAAGTAGTTTATTTTTCATCCTGACTTTAAGATTAGGTTTATTCCTAGTCTCAGTGATCCTAGATCCTAATAATACTTATTATTGTACGTTTAAAGTTACTTCACTTTACGCTAATGTAATTCAACTACACATCCTCGTTTGTTCCATCATCAATAAAAGTCTCCGCTTTCATTCTTGCGGTCACACCTTGGTGGATAAAACATTTCCAATTATTTTCTGATCTATATCTCTGGAAAATCTATACGAAGTTACGATCTTTCTTTAATCTTTGAAAAAATATTTGTACATATCACAGAGTGTTTCAGATTTTTTCACACATTCTACTTTATCTAGATCTCTAGAATTTCGATTCTGTAAAATCCGATTTTGGAATATTTTTCCACCACGGTGAAAGAGGAAAATGTCTCCGATATTCTGGACACTGATTTAATCTTTAATTAAGATTCAATTCGATTAAATTTTATTAATAACGAGAAATGAAAGTTAGAACATCGAAAATATTCCAACTTCCCAAACTTGAATATTCTGCCTATTCTTGTGCATCACGTATCATGTTATGATTCAATACTCATCATCGACAATACACCTAACTATGTATATAATATAATGTTCACCAAATGTCTGCGTATAATTAATTAGTCAGTTTTCTTTTTAATTAATTAATTTATTTATTCATTTAATTAACCATTAATTACTATCATTATATTGCGACAGTGGGTTTCTGTTTATCAAATTTTTTACTCTTAGATTTTTCTTCCTATTAAATATTATAGCATTGAATAGCTTCTTTCATTGTCTATTTTCTATCAACTACTTCTTTTTGTGTCTCCTTTTTGCAAAAATAAAACACATAAAAATCAAGCAGCTAGCTTAAATATTGATAAAACAACAAGAACGAAAAAAAAAATAAGCCAAATACAGATTAAAAAAAAAGTTCATTAACTTTGGGATGCGATTGGATTTAGATTCTTCTCTGAAGAGAGAAATGAAGTCTAGTTTAAATTCGTTTTTTATTCTCTCTCAACTTAGTCTCAAGAGCTGTTTCATTTCATCTTGTATCTTTTCTCATTTCCTTCGTCTCGTTATTTCTTTCCTTTTCATTTTCCTATTTATAATAACTGTCGGAGGTGCTACTACTCCTAGTCGGATACCTCGTTGTCTGGGTCAAGATCCCGCGTAGGCGTAGAGGCGTTGCTTACCGACGCCGAATGTGCCCCGGGCCGATGGGTCCGGCGGGGATCAAAAGGGTCGACGACTATTTGCTCCGTCCCTTTTATTTCTGCCCTACAAAACGGACATCCCTGACCCTCGGAGTCCTGGAAGTGAAAATCAATCGATTAGCTAAATTGTAGCCTCAAATTTACTCTCTCTTTCAGTTAAAGTTCGCTTCCGATAGTTCAGCAATTTATATTGGATTTAGGCACTGCTACCTGCCACGCTGTCAGGCACGGCGTACAGAGCAAATGTCCGCACGGTTCTATCCTCACGTCCTTGTCATGTTCCGCGCATATTTTACACAACTGAAACGTGCTTCCCATCTCGCAGTACAGTTCGTACTGTTCGGCGGTGACTTTTATGTGTTCTTCAGGGGTCGGTTGCACCGCCCATGTTAGATCTGGGTTCAGATTTCTACCGTCGGGATACAAGTAGCTAAAACACAATTGGATTTGTTAAGAGTCAACTCAGCATGGGATGAGTTCGTAGCGAGGATCTCTGTACTCACAAGCCTTCCCGGTATCCGTCTAGGAGTGCTTGGATTAGGCTTTTATTGTGTGGTATCGTCTGTAGTATGTCTCCGTCGGAGGTGACGTAGCCAATGGCCCATTGGCCGAGCCTTGTACAGCTAAGTCGGAACACGTAACTGCCCGGTTTAGTTATGCAGTATTTTTGGAGTCTGGCTTTGACCTCGTCGTAGGTGAGGAAGGCTACGTATCCGGGATGCGTTACCGCCAGTGTTTTCCAATTTTGTAACAGCGTTGACCAGGGCTGAAATAATCTGCAAAAATTGGTCGAAAATGAGTTGACAGTGCAGGTTTTTTTTACCATGATGTTAGTGAAACGTTTGGGGGTAAAAACCGACCTGGTGAATACGTCAAATTCAAAATTAGAGATGTAATCGTTGCAGGTGAGATCTATCGTCGATTTTAAAGCCATCGCCTGCAGCCCAGAACTTATCGAGTGGACTTGATTCAGCTCATGCCTGAAGATTTTCCATGGGACGAGGGTGCTGAAATTTTAATGGATAATAACGTACTGACGATAGACGATGGTAGAAAGATATTTGTACAGAGGATCAAATTTGGCTTATTTAGGACAATTTTGGGGGAGTACACGTTTGCTTCGAATCGCCATTGAATGCTCCGTAGATGAATACATGAGAGTTATTGACTATGACTAAATACAAGCATAAAAGTAGACATGGTTGCATATGCGGTTCAATTTTTACTCGAATTTTTCGCATATGCTTTCGTGTGTACTCGATTGCGATGTAACACCAGTTCATTGTACATTTTATACATTGTAGAAGTGTATAATGAAGAATGGAAAGTTTCTACATTTTCAATTGTAGATCTGAGTGTACGAAAGTTTTTGATTACGAAAGCTCCCGCGAAAACTGCATATGATTGATTCGTACATTTTTATGGAAAATTCTCAGCTAATCGGATCTCATTCTTATCGGCAATGCCCTATACTTGTGTACAAGATTTAAAAGAAAATTATACAGGGCATTCTGTCCTAGATTACATGAATCCTATTTTTTCGTTCTTCGCCATAGCATAGGGACCGTGCGAGGAATCGACAGTAGCGCCAAATCAGTCTCTACAGTTCATATCTGTCCCGAGCCGCAGGGAATTTCCCCTGCCTACGCCAATGCTCAGCCAATCATACGCTACCGGAAGCACAACATGAACCGATCGCAATGAATTGTTCTGCCCGCGGCAGCATTTCAGTGGCTTAAATACCTGTTTTCTCGGTGTTTCTGTAGATATCTCAACAACTGACGATGCAAGAATAACTCTTTCCCTATCATACATCGGAAAAGACAGTTCTTTGGTTAGAAACGCTGTGTTTCGAGACAAATATCAACAAATAAACGCCAGTCTGCCTCTCAACGTTGATATAAGGCCCTGCGGCTCGTTAGATATTTGACCACTAAGCGGCGCCACTTGTGACCTCGCTTGGTCCCTATAGAACTGCTCACATCGGAATATGCATGCTTACAACGATCAAAGTAAGACTTTTTTTTTGCTTCAAGGGGTGATTCAAATTTTCACGGAAGGTATGTCGAGTAGTACTATTGAAAAAAAATGTTTTAAAGCTCAAACCGCCGACTTTAGAATGATTTCTTGATAATTGATCTGTATATTTTATAGCCTCAAAGTATACGCTACGCACATAACTCTGGCGCGGAGCGGCAGCGCCATCTCTCAGAATTCCGTTCAAACGGTGAGGTTACGGAAACTAATATTCCGTGTACATGTATACTCATACGGAACTACTTGTCTTCCTAAACAACGCTTTTTGCATTTATACCTGTTTTCTATCCGAAAATAATGGTTGTTATCGTGAGAAGCGGGTTTCAAGAAGTTATATAGATATTTTTCCTGAAAAAGTATATCGGAAGACCAAAAATTATTAACATCGTGTCACGTATCCGATGTAGGGAGGAAATCTATAATGACGGATATCGCCGATTATTCGGTACCATTTCAAGGGAAACGCCTGGTGCAGAAAGCAAAAAAAGAATCAAAATTATTATCAAGTAACAATGACCTTGAAAACATAACCTTAAAAACAAGCGAGTTGTTAGTGCACAATAATCGCCAAACTTGACGAGTATTGTATAGATTAAAGCTTTTCGAATCGATAATTTGAGAGAAACTTCAGAAACACTGGCTTTGCTATCAATTTTATGAGTTTCCGTAACCTCACCGATTCAAAGAATGACCGCCAGGGCGGCGCTGTCGCAGTTATGAACTCGGCTTCGCAGTGATGCATGGTACGACAGGTTGCGATGTTTCGGAGTTTAGTTTCTAATTAAAAATTACATTGTTTGCTCTTCATTGGGGAAACTATTCAATATTACCTGCTACATCGTCTCAGTTTTAAGACTATTATGGAGTTTTGAAAAAAAAAAAACGAACGGGCTTTTTCGGTCAAACAAAGGACGTCTATTTTTTTTAGTCGCAGTGTAAAATGTACAGATTATACATATCCTTGGGGATGTCCGTGGGCATTCTTCAGAAATCTTTTCTCCACACCTACTAGCAAAATGCTACTTTTCATACTGCTTGAGCGGGCGCAAAACTGATCTTTTTGGCCCTCGGGGGTACCGAGGTAGACGTCCTTTGTTTGACCGAAAAAGCCCGTTCGTTTTTTTTTTTCAAAACTCCATAATAGTCTTAAAACTGAGAGGATGTTGCAGGTAATATTGAATAGTCAAACGCGCAAAACTGATCTTTTTGGCCCTCGGGGGTACCGAGATTTTCCCTTTTTTTGTAGTACATTATAATCGTTAAAATGCAGAGAAAATTGTAGTTTCTCCTGTAAATAGTTATTCATTCGTTACCATTTTTTTTTCGTTCACCTATAACCCACACGGGGAATTTTTTATTTATTTTTTTAATTTTACTGTAATGTAATTGTTTTCACGATTGTGGTAGTGGTTACCATTAGTGCTAGCCCTCAGAAGCCCGCAATAATACGTGTATAATATTCTACATCATTTATACGATAAACTAGTGATTTTCTTTCGAAGATAAAAAATAGCAACGAAGAGAAAATGCATACGGTTTAAAATAGGTATGCGGTTCTTTGTAAAACAAAGGAAACATTCGACGACGAGTCACCGTGAATAAGTGATAAACTTGCGGGACGGTCGAACTTACAGCTCGATACCATATTACCCAGCGTCCAGTAATTCTGGCCAAGCGTTGACCAATCACGTGGCGCTGTGAGTATCGTAGGGCCAATAGAATTGCGGTATCGTTTCACGTGGAAGTATAACGGTGCACGCACGAACGTTTCTAGGTTAGTGTGCGATACGTTCTCCTGGCACATACTACACGCAGTTACGATACAAGTCGGTGGTTAATGAGAAATTACGAGAACGTGTGAAACGTGAGTCAGTTGTCATCAGCCATCAACCGAGAACGTTCTCCGATAAATTCACTCTTTCGAATAGAACTATATTTACATTTTTATCTGTTGCTGGAAGGTTTGTGCTCAACGACGAAATTCTGTGACGTATGTCACTCTCATAATCAATCATTCCAGTATATGTAATGTATTATTCATGAATCGTCTTAAAGGCTTCGAAACAAACAGCTGAAAAAGATGCCGCATATTGTGATTCTGTGTTCAAATCGTTCTGATTTGTCATTTTGAATTTTGAATTTCGAATTTTGGCTACGCGATTGCAGCGTGACGTAACAATGTCGCGTTATATCATGATGCATGAGTTTGTGTTTTGATTGCCCGTGTAAAGTCGACTATATCTTTCGATGGGTATCGCGTCAGGCGTCAGAGCACGTAGCCATTGTGTCACGGAGATCGAATAATCAATTTTGTGAATTATGCAAGCGTTGCATAAATAATGTTGGGCGTCAAGTTGATCGGAGAACATTTTCCATATTCTGTCCAACGGTGGACCTGTCATAGCTGTTTTTCTTTTCTTCTATACAGAATAACCGAGAATTCGGCTTGATAAGAAAATTCTTTGAAATTTTTTCTTCCCCAAAAAGGAAACAAAATGTTGTTCTACATTCGGAAAGTTATGACGTTCGTTACGGAAATAAATTAACATATATTCGTGAGTTAATATCAGAAGCAGGTCAAGTTGTACATACCTTTGGTAGAATGTACTATAATTATATTTTTAATTTTAGAAAGTTCACAATTTCGAGAAGTATTTGTTTTTCAAGTTTCTGAAGATTCTAATTTCTGATTAGGCGCGTAATTTGAAACTATTAAATATGTTAGGAAAAAAAGAGATTCTCCAAGTATTTCACATTCTCATCTTATCTACATCTCTAAATTAATGTACTAAAAAGTTAATATTACGTTTTCAAATTTTTAGATTTCTTCAACAATGAGTAAGAATCCTACAGACTACAAGGCGGCAAAGTCGGTCTACGACTTTACCGCGACCTCTGTCAAGGGAGAAGAAGTGCCTCTGTCGAAGTAAGCGCATATGAGATTCAGAAACAAAAAATGGAATATCACCTTATATCAAAGCTGATATGATTGTACAAATAATGCATTTCAACCAGGTACACTGGTCGGGTGCTTCTGATCGTCAACGTCGCTTCGAAATGCGGTTTAACAGCAACGAATTACAAGGAATTGAACGAGCTGTGGGACAAGTACGAACCCAAGGGTAAAAAACATTTCTGAATACTGTCTGCACTCTGCAGCTAATTGTATTAGCGTACGTATATAATGCAAGAATATATATATGCTGTGATGTCTACCTGCAGAAGGCAATGGACAATAATATGTATGTTTTTAGTACTCGACGTTGCTTTACAAGTATATCTAAATTTGTTCAAGGTTTGAGCATACTCGCCTTTCCCTGCAACCAATTCAATGGTCAGGAACCAGGTGGAAGCGAGGAGATCTGCAGTTTTGCCGATCGCCAAAAAGTATTAAATTCAGAAAATTCTTGCGGTTACGCATTATCTTCATGTATACTACAATATGATTTTTCATTTCTCAGGTGCAATTCGACCTGTTTGAAAAGATCGACGTGAACGGTGATAACGCGCATCCCCTGTGGAAGTACCTGAAGCACAAGCAGGGTGGACTTCTGGGCAGTTTTATCAAATGGAATTTCACAAAATTCGTTGTCGACAAGGAGGGACAGGTCGTAGAGAGACACGGGCCTAACGTAGATCCGAGCAAAATAGCTTCAAATCTGGAGAAATATTTCTAAGAAGTCAACAATATTGTGTATCAAATTAAGATTTCAATACGTTCACGTTTTTTATTGATTACTTATCAAACGAACAAAACAAAAGCACATCTTTATCTTTAATTGCGTTCCGCAAGCAAAATAGCGAAAAAAAAGGAAGAACAAGAAATAAATATATATAGCACATTTTCAATATCTGTTGTACCTGCAATAAGTCAAAAGTTGAATATTATCGAAAAGTTATGATAGTCGAACGGTTTTGTGGGTGGATACGTGTTCGGATTTCTCAATTTCCCAATTTCAAACATACCGAGATAAGATACCAAACGTAGGATATAAATTGATAAGATTAACGATCGACAGTTGAGCTGGAAGCGGAAATTGAACGTTATCATGCGAATTAGGCGATATAAAAATTATAAGGCAACAATAAAAAAATCTGAGAGCGCAAAGCGCGAGAAACAAGAGACATGAAAAGTCGAAGACATTGATCAAATTCCTAATATTTCCAATTCTGATCACGATGTATGAATATTTGAATACGGATTATGCCATAGTCTACGAAGGGTCTAGACGGAAAATTTTATACCGTCGTTCAAGTATCGAACGACTTCTCGAACCTCTTCGTTGTACTCTAACGGAAGTCTTTTTCCACGTCAGCTGCACCACCATCTCGACGTTCTGAGTCTGTGTACTGTGTGTATGTATTGAAGTCGTTCGTCGGAAACTCAATGACCTACTGTACTCGGCTCAGCTCTGGCGCAGACAGACTGCACTTGCACTTGCGTTGCAGTTGGGAGAAAATATCAAAGGGTATGAACGTTTGAGGTTTTTATCAGTTGCGGATGTATCCATAGGTAGACATCTATCAGTTGCAAAGAGTTTCACTGACGGTATCTTCGATACCGATGACTTTTGTAAAAGTACTTCGAACAAAAGTTTGTAGTACCTGAATAGGCGCATCCTCATTGAGTCTAAAGTTGTTTTTTTCTTTATAGAACTCACAGTTTCGGAAAAGTGTTCTATACGAAAGTTGCAGAACTCGACTAAGCGCGTCTTTTTTTAATGTCTCGACCACGGTATCCAAGAATTTTGATGAACCTCCACGAGTTATCTTATGTATGTACGATCAAATGTTCGGAAAAACACCTGAAACAAAATTTGTTTAGTATGTCAACTCGTGACAGCCTCTTAATATGAACGAGATCCGCAACACAGTGCAGGATCATCTTTCTCCATCAAAGACCCGGGATTCACAATGAATAGTGAAAAAATGCCTACTAAAAGAGCATGACGCAGCAATAATTCATGTTCAATCAATGCGTATTGAACGCAAATCTACGAAGTGTAAATTTTATCCACCGTTATACACTGTATACGTGAGTATGTATGTCGATTTGGCCCGGCCGGATTCCCGCCTCCCACCCCCAGTCCCATCCGGATCGTCATCCCAACCCAACCACGTTCTTACATACATTTAACACTGTACCGCCCGACGTAAGAGATACTAGCGCTATAATTAGTCGTCCTTGCCTGTTGGCTGATCCGGCGCGGGCGCCGTGCCATCCACCTCCATTCATAGAAATTCATGCTTGTCGCGCAATCTGCGCGCTCATGACGCGTTTGTACAGTGATCCACAAATCGCGGCGTACCAATACGCAAAAGAAAAAAATTGGTTTGTTGTTAGATCAACATAAATTGTGTGGGGTGACGTGACTTTCATCTCACACAGTTCGAATGTTATATTGGTAGGTATGGTATATGGGCATGAAGTTGTGTACGTGCGATTTTTCAGGCGCGATAACCGCCTCGAATGTTGAACGGATATCGAGTGCGAGCGGGATCAACGCAGTCATGAACGCAACGGCGTTTCTTCAAATCGTTGAGTGTTCGTGGCGGTGGAGGACTAGGAGTAGGAGTAAGCGGAGAAGGAGGATGACCGTGAATCATTTCCGGTCTAAAGCTCGCGTGAACCACGGGTGCCGCGCTTCAGATATATACGAATATCTATAGGATGTACTGATATCTAGTTTAAACTTGACCGCATGCGTGAAAACGTATTTTATGATTGTGTGCATGGTACGCATTTCGACATTAATACACAATATTTTTCATTTTATTTTTAGCTATATTTCTGCACCACCACAGCGCTGCCAAGCCTTGAATGTAACATCCTGACCTCGCCTACGCGACTGATTCGTCCCTACCGCCTTTCCACCCGCGACTATCATCGTCCGTGATTTATTGGGCGCATTCGTATATTCGTTAAAGTTGAACTATCCTTATTGTGAGTTGATTAGGACTAATGCAATTACATTATGGGCAATAAACGCACATCTCATCGGTGACGTACGTTCAGATCAAACTATACTCGGTATATGACTTGAAGACCATGAACTGCAGGCATTCTAGGCGATAGATTGACGGGCTGCATGACGTGTTTTATGTCCACCAAACTAGAACACAATCATCGACACAAAAGACGTGACAAAGACGGACGAGACATGTCTTCAAAGTTATATTTTGAACCGAAAGACAACCCAAAGGATTTTTCGAGTCAAAAGGCATCTTAAGGATATTCAAGCAGTCTGCGGAAAAGTCGAAAGACGTCTCACCAGGGATCTATAGTCGACTTTTGGATTTTGTTTTGTCTGAGAGATTTCGCTGTTCTAAATGCGGACGCACATCAAAAACAGTCGACCTATAGACAGACCATGTCTTCGATGAAAGAAAAAAGAGCGTCTCAAAGTCTTTGAAAATTCCAACCCCGAATAGACTCCGCTACTAGTCTACGCGATGTTATAATCGATGAATGGAATACCCCACTCACGAGACGTGTGAAGAATATACCCACGGAACAAAGAATTGTATTCAACTAGAGGGAAAAATTGCACTCGCACGCTAATACCGCGAACTCCGGCGAGGCGTAGACACAGATATATATATATACGGGGTATTCCAGCTATTATCGCCAAAGATTCAAATCAACATTTAAAAAAAAATAGTATGTGATTTTGTACGCTGTAGGACTATAGCACAGAAACATCTGTGAAGTTTTTAAAATTTGTAGTTTTAACCGTTTCCTTGTTATGAATTTCTCAAACTCCGATTAGAATACATCCTTCGATCCTCTCCGAACAAAACACAGTCCAAAAACTTGGTTTCTGAGACCCAGCCAATCGTGGGGGATTCAATATTTCTATGACTTCACCAACAATCATGATTGAAAAATCATTTATCAGTGCTTATAAATATTCGTGTTAGGCATCGGAGTCTAGATCAGGGGTATTGCTGATTGAAAATATTATACCCCTGGTGCAAAATCCTTTTGCTAAGTACATTAATATGGTAATCACCCGCAAAAGTACCTTAACTAATTGAAAAGTTTCTCTATAAAAATATTTGCCTACAAAGATGATTTTGTCTGGAAAAGCTGTGAAATCGGACGCTACTTCCAAGTAAGTATATATGCCAGTCAAAGAATAATGAATATGAAGATGAAAATGGAATTTGAAAATTTAACTTCTTGCAGAAAGCTTATTTACCGAAGAATTCATTGAAAAATAGAAATCAAGTAATGGCGGGTCTTTTTGGTGCACCCGGAGTCGTCCTTTGCAAAACTTCATTACCACATTAATGAACTCGGCGAGGTTTTTGCACCAGGGGTATGATATTTTCATTCAGGAATACCCCCAATCTGGACTCTGATGCCTAACACCAATATTTATAGGCACTGAAGAACGATTTTTCAATCATGATTGTAGGTGAAGTCATAAAAAGATTTAATCCCCCACGATCGGCTGGGTCTCAAAAATCGAGTTTTTGGATGTAAAATACCTGTGTTTTGTTTGGAGCGGATCGAAGGATGTATTCTAATAGGCGTTTGTAATATTCGGAACAAGAAAACGGTATAAAACCCAAAATTTGAAAAAATTCACAGATGTTCCTGTGACGTATGTCTAAAATTATTCAAAAAATTGAAAAATGTCGATTCAAATCTTGGGCGATAATGGCTGAAATTCCCCATACATACGTAGGTATACGTACCGTGTACATATAGATAATTTAGACGTGGGTATGAGCAGATATTTTTGGCAAATCGCATGTTTACGTTGGTGAACTGAATGACGCGGGTTGTACCCGTGTGTACATGGATAAGTTGTCGGTGTGCTTCGTTCGTTCGTGATGATCACACGTCTAGCTACGGTGTACATATCTACCTACAATCCATATGATACAATCCAGACTATCAGCGCCTGCGCCCATTTATTATATTGCGGGGGCGATTCGAAGACTACAAGTCGAACGAATACTCTGAACAACAATGTAAAGAATTGGTATTAGGACAAGTAAATGGGAGACAAATCGGAAGTCGAAATTATTTCCTTTATCCATTGACGATGAAAGGTGGCGCCACAGGTTGAGGCTTTCATCTCCTTGGTCATAATTGTTCATGAATATCAGTTGATTGATGATTCAACGTGAGAGTTAGGATGAAAGAAAAGCGGACTCTTCAGTCGTCTCCGAATGCGTCCTAAGAAATCCAAGAAATGAGGAACGAAAGTGAACGGAAAAACTGATTCGCTCGTGTTCATTTAGATTCCGATTACATTGAAGTGTAGAGTAACATACATACGAGCTGCGATAAGTCACGTGTTACTTGATTCACTTTAATCTATGACGTCATTATTCGCCTTCCTTCCGGTTCTACTCGCGTCCGGATGTGGGCTTAAACGAGATGTGTAGGGAGAGGGAGAGACCGACAAAAAAAGAGAGAGTGAAGCAGAGAAGATTAGGGGAACGGAAGAAAGGCAATGTAATGAATAAACTCCCCTCTAAAAACAATATGGTGGAAGGAAATGAGAGAAAATAACAGTTTCCCAAATTTACTCAGACTTTGCTTTAAACTTGAATTTGGAAGAGGAGTTATGCCTGCAAAGTTGTGCGAACATGTTGTAGGTTATAATACGCAAGTGTAGGAAAATTGTGAAACAATTGCTATGATCAAACTTCAACTTTAACTCGAACGAGAAGTCGTGGTTTCAGTAGGAGCACGATCACGATCATGACTACTTAATACATACATAAAGCGGAGGAAGGAGGACGACGCCATGATTAAAATGTTAAAACGGAAGACAAATGCGGTCGCGTGACGTCACGCCCGCGGTTAGGTGTCGACAACGACACTAAGTTTCGATCAGATTATGTCTATATACATGTATAATATACGTTCGTTATACAATACACGGGATTACGTCCAGTATATTGTAATATGCATTAAATCACTCAAGGGAGTTCATACGTTTAGCCAAATTCTAATATATGAAGACTTCTGAATTTATCGGAACGAACTCTATAGTAGGTACACAGAATCTGCCTACAAAATCGCAACCCATATTGCAGTAAAAGCAATGCTAAATTAACCAATAGAATTTAACACTTCTAGCGGGAGTGGAGGCGTACGGATTCACTATATCTTCTACGTACATAGAATATAAAATTATATAAAAAGACCGGTCGAGAGTATTTCCGTTAATCTTCACAGATTCGACCGTTTGGTTCATAAGAAACATCCTCGACGATGTTGAAGAGGTTCGCAAGTATTTGAGACAGGAGCAAAGTTATTCGTTATTTATATAGATCAGGGATTTACCTCGCTAATTGTTGTCTTATTTGAACGTTATTCAATTAACGGATGAAGAGAGGCTCCTTTGAGACACCTACGTAGTCCGAGCCTATATGTATAGCTGTGTAAAATTTGTACTTCAATATTAATCTATGTATAGAAACGTCGACTCGGATTTTCGAAATATAATACTGCAATCGTGGCTTTGAAGCTTGAACTCTATGCATATATATGTGATTGAAAAGGCGTAACGTAGGTATTTTCAAGAGAGCCAAATATGTGTGAAAAGAAAATAAAGAAAATTATATATATATATTACATAATGTAATATAATATAATATAGTCACGAACCCGGTCACGAACTTTTCTCCGAATTCACTTTACGATTCCGTTGTTGAATTTATCCTCCAATTTATTATAACATTACATAGTTCATACTATGTGTTGCCTGTGTACTGGGTGAGCTTCACGTGACCACCAACAGTAAAACTTGTAGATATGAATTTCGTAGAATTTTACAATACCAGCTTTTTTCCACTTCTAGAGAAAAATAAGAGAAAAAAAATGTCGCCAATTGTTTTTATAGCTTCCAATTTTTATTCGGTTTTCTAGTCGAAATTCCGATCCTGAGACAAAAATACGAGAAAATTACTATTTTCGAAATTATAAAGAGAGGGAAAAATTCGGTAACAAATATGAGTAACAACACAATTTTTCAACAAAATAGCGTCAAACCCGTTGGTTCACTATTTTTGCATCATTTTTCGTATTTCGCTTTCCTAAAATTTCAATTGAAAGAAAAATTATAGACACATATATATTCAATTTCTCATGTATACTCAACAAAAATCGGTATTTAATTAGAAACCATGTATCAATTTCTTAAATGAATCTGACAGAAAAAATGTGATCGATATGAGTGAATCACGGAGAAAAAAACATCAAGTACACACACACCAAGAGACTATGACTTTAAAGCTCTAGGCCTTTCAAACAGTCAATTATACGCCAAAAAAAAAAACAACGTTATGTGCGCTTTTTTTGAGGCACATTCGCTTCGATACTTCCGTCCGCCTTTCTATGTGTTGTTTCTATACATTCCATTGTGGAGGGATCAACTTTATTTAAATATCGCGTGGAGGCGATCATTTAATATGTGTATACCAAAACAAAAATTCAACAGACATGAAGGTCACGTACAATGTTTGTAAAAATATGTAAAAAAATCCCACAATTATCTCCCTGTATTGCATTTATGAATATGTTCAACGGTTATACCAATTTTGCGTACTGTACTGACCGACTGAATGAAGCTTGTTGCAGAAGTTGTACGTTATACACACCACCACGGCGAGCGGATCGAGAACTTTAAAATAGACCGGAAGTTTGCGGGAATCGTTTGACGGAAGCTGCGGAGTCGGATATAATGGTATCGTTACCGACCAACGGTTTGTTCTATCCGCCGCTTTACTGTTGAATAAAATTTGAACGAAAAAAGAAAAAGGCACTTAGTCACGTTATTTGAGAATTGGGCTGATCTCAAGTCGTGAAGTACAACACTGTGCAGGGTGCAGCATTAATTTGGAATGGCTTCCGTTGTTAAACTATTATAATTGAGCATCAGCTTGGAGCTCGCAGCTCTCAACTCGAGGCGCACAACTCACTCTCTTAATTAGTGCGTCTCGTTCTCATTAAAAGTATAACACTTTGTTCTATGTTGGTCACACAAAAATAGATCCATTCTTCAAATACCTAATTGAACTGTTTTATCTACTTAAAGGCGTATCTCTATCTACTTCTCCGTATTGCGGTGAGTTTCCCCAACTCCTTTATAATGTTATTCAAATTCTGAACAGTATAATTTTCCATCTTTTCTCACCTCTTTTTAAAAATCTTTTTCTTTCGTTAAGAAGTCAGCCGTTTTCAAAGTATGCCAAAAAATGACCACACAGACCAGGTCAAAACTCAAAAGCTTATCAAGAGACTCGGCAGAGTCTAGAGTCAAGTACATTAAGAAAAAAGTTATTTTACGACTGTTTCGGCCGAACGGCAATTTTGAAGTCGTGCTTATTCCGTCTCCACGACAAACGTGGCTTTTAGCATTAGCTCACAACTTTGGCGTCGAGAATTACGGTTCTCAATGTAGTCGTTGCCACTTTGTGTTGGCATTCTGATATCTGATAGACTTTTTTTCAAGTCACACAGGCTATTCAAGTCAATCATTGTTGTTCAACACACATATTGTCAATGAATTTCAGAGAAAGATAAATGATGGTCGTCCAAGTTTTATCTTAGAACAAAAGATGGGTTTCCAAACCTCATTCTACGAATTGTTATCGATGAGTTATTCGTCATTTTCCCCAATGCTGTATTATTTCCACATAGTACGATAAAGTAGTGCCGTCAGCTCACTGAGACATCGAGACGTAGATAGTCTACAATCACAAGACAGGAAAGAAATATTTTCAAATCTCGTGTACTCCTCATCCTATTATTTTTCACGTCTGTTTCAGTATATATTGCAAAATCGTTCAGAACCGCATATTTCTATATACATTTTCACTGTGGTTCTTTGTATATACGTATATGCAGGATGGGGCTAAACAGTCTCAGACTAACCAACCACTGGTCCGCTACGTGATGAAACTGACGATGACTCAATCATTATAATTACCATTATAATTATAATTTTTATTATAATCATAATTTTTCCTGTGTCCAACTCTCTTTTCCTCTTTCTTCATTCATCCTGCCTGGTAATCAGTGATATTCACTTCATTTGAGTACGCAAGTATCTTCGTTTTTTCAAGACTTCGCCGCTGTTCGTATGACTATAGTCGCACGCAACAATATTCGTTTCGGTAGACCACCGTCCACCAGACGACGTTGAAGTCGTAAATGATTCCTATCGGGTGGTGACACGTAAGTGTAGCCGGCACGGTGCAAATTTACTCGCGAGATCCGAAAACCGCTGCCAACCATCTATCGTCGCGCTACGGTACCACACAGCGGGTGACCGACAGCTAGGGTGTCCGCCATATTCCTATACCCGATACGTATTTTTACTATATCAAGTTGTAAAAATCGGGAGCAAATTAAATGGCGGCCACCGGTCGTCTGTTGACTGCTCCTCGGCTGAACTCGGCTCAGTTCGAGAACATTGGGCGATTTCTACAATAGTGTTTTACGATTTCCCTCAATTCCGAGTTGCAAAAGGCACGAGCGCTTCTCATTTCAATGCGCGTTCTTATTGAGAATAGTAAAGTTTTGTAAAATTTATTGCAACTTATGTTATCTTGAATAGCAACTCCCAGAAAAAATCTTAGCAAAACTTCTAAAGTATATCACTACCATTATCTACAATCACAATTTTCCAACAGCAAAATAACAATGTTCCCGAAGGTAATATAGTCATTCTTGCCACTCAAGATGATATTAATACATGTGGTCATAGTATAATGTCCTATAATTATTGGAATAGGTATTTACGATTGTACCTCGTTTGGCCCTGAAATACTATATTTTATTGTACTTTTAGGTGCGCGAAAAAGCAAATAGTGTAATAAAATTTCTTTCAGTGTAAATATTGTCTCACTGTATCATTCACAAGTAAATCTTCACTAGAATCAAGTAAGTTTAATTTGACCGTAGTATTAATGATTCACTTGATAACATTAAAGTGATCGATTTCGTGAGTCATACAACATTTTTATCCGTGTCCCCATGAAACTTATATATGTATCAATGTCTGGTATAATAATTACAAAAAAAAATCTGTTTCTTTTCACTACCTCTTTATTTCTTCTATGTATTCTATTTGTGACAGTTACCATCAGCTCCCTATCGCATTAGGAATGAATTGAGCTCTTCCCGGATGAGCTTAGGTACATTGCCGATGAAAACATTTTTTCTTTTCGCTTTATGACGTGTGTGACAATCTGCTAGTCGGTTGGAACTTGAAATCATCGGTTTCAAAGTAGATGCTAATAGTTTGAAAGCGGAAATTTGAAACGGGGTTTGCCCTTGCATTCACAAATAGTGCCACAATCTGGTTACAAATGTACCTCTATGTTGGAAAAGGATATACATAATATCGAGCATAATATGCAGATACCAGCTGATTTTGTTTTTCTTTCTTCAGTTCGAAATAATGATGTCGAATTCTTTCCTTTCCGTCGAAAATAATAATTGCAAACGGTATATAGCACGGGCAATTGGGTTTTCGTATTTGACCAATTTCTTATAATATGCGAATTACGACCGATTCGACAACCAAAATCCACTGTGCTGGTGCAACTATAGGCCGGCAATTCATTCGATGATTGAATGCCGGCCATTATATTGACCGCCGCACTTTCCTCGTGCGTTTTTCCGTATGGCAACGCGTGCATTGAAACCTACAATTATTGCCCTACATTTTCCGATTTGAGGAAAACAGTTGTCATACCGTATCGAATTGCGCTCACATGTACTGACGATGAGGAAAGGCATGATATATATCTATAGCAAATCAGTAATTTTTGCTATTATTATTATCTCAGTGTAGTTTTTCTCATTTGTTTTCGACGATTATCAGCTGTGCACACTAATTGATCGGATTAGATTTGAGAGCAAATTGCGCATGCACATTGGATTCGAAGATTGTGGTCGTTAGGAATCGCTGCGTACGTCTAATGTCCATAAAGTTGTAACTGCAGAGATAATTGACCAGATTTCAAGTTTCACAGAAAACTCGAATTCATCTGATCCAAGTATATGGCGTATTAACTTTTTCGTAAAGAATAGGGTTCGATAAACATTTCATCGAATCAAACTAATCGTAAGCTATGCCGACATTTATCACGGACATTTACCACACGATTTATCTGGTAATTTTAAATGAATCAAATTATTTGTTCACCACGTCATTCTAAACCTGAACGCGAAAATGGCGGTGGACTTACGAATTCGAAATTTGATTATATTCCCTAGGTGACTTGGCGGAAGGGAGAACGTTGCAAAAAAAAAAAAACGCTATGATGCGGTTAAAATGCAATTAAAGCTTCAGAGATTATTTTTCAGACGCACATGTATAGTAAACAGTCGCTCAAGGAGTATGGCCACAAAAAATTGCATCTCAGAATAGTCTTGCATCCACCTAAGATAAAACAAAATGATCGAGCCGAAGCTTCATGTGTATTTTGAATAGTGATTAAGAATAAACGAGTGAGAACGAGTATTTCGTTTCTTTTCTTTTCCTCAGCTTCATACACATTCGTCAAGTATTGCTCGTTTATCGAATTCCATTTGAGGTCATAATCGCAGATTGGTATCAACGCGGTTGCGGTTCTGGTTCGCCTTCAATCTCACCTTCCATGTAAGAAGACTTCAAGAATAGGAATCGTACTGAATGGAAATGCTACGAATTGTTCATAATTTAAGAATATTATTTAACTTCTGCTGTAGGCAAATTATCAGAATCACTCCTCGACTTGTTTTTGTTTTTTTCATATACGAAAGGAAGCTAGAAGGAAGGTAGAATAAATGTGATCCATTTGTTCTGTAGGAAACGAGTGATCGTATATCGATGAGATAATAAATAGAAGCTATGAAAATAAGAAAGAAAATGAGAATCACTGTAAGTATCCTACGTCAAGTTCCGTCGAATCGTAGAGTTCGGTGAATTACTGTGATTGTAATTGTTGGTTTTTTTTTTCAGAGTATTATTATATATCTTGGAATGCAGCCTTAAATCTTAAGGCGGTGATTATATACTTAATTAGCGTATTTCAATTCTCGAGACATAATTTTTTATCCTTTCTTTCATAGGCTGCTCACCAATCACAAGGAAAAAAATTCCATGACGCAAGATGATTTCAGAAATCAATCATGTTGCACCGAATAGAATCTACTGGTTCACCGATTTTAGAATTCCTGGTCTCAAACCGTTCAGTAAAGGAGCCGTTTCAAAATAAACCGAGAACTTTTTTGGTAAACTTATTTCGCAGGAAAAGTAACGTATCAAAACAGGAGAACGCTATCTCATATTAGAAAACGATAAATATCCCGTATAATTATGATCGGATCAAAAAGTCCTCTACTCATTTTGAGGGGGCTTTTTATTACTGCACAATCAGAATCCCCCCTTATCAACCCTTCACAGTCACACTAACCGAGAATTTCACGGCCGTCACACTGGGTGGATCCCACCCAATCAGTTAAAAAAAAAACGATTGTGAGCAAACTATCATTCCGAAGTATTAAAAAAAAGTTACAGAACATGCTCCGAACCTTCTAGATCATGTACGAAAAAATTGATGTTCGTAAAAAAAGTTTTTACTAAAACAATCATAACTTTGTTAATTTTCCATATTTTCAAATAAAATTTGGACGTGATACTCCTGAGATGTTCTGTTTTCAGTAGAAAACAAAGTAGCATAGTGCGTTTGGGTTGAATCGAACAGGCCATCCGCACATTGGTGCTTATTCGATTGTCAGAGCAATATTGACGCTGCTTTTGGATGATTAACCGTCGGTACTTTTAGGGGATACTTCAAACTAAAGATAAATGACGACGGAAGTCCCATTGAAAAGGACTTGGATATTCACGCCCAAAGTCGAACGATGGGTTGATTCCACCCAGTGCGACTGTGAAAGGGTTAACTGATATATCTTGAAAATGCCAGGTTGATCCTTCTTTCCATTTTTATTTTATTTTTTGGTGTTTCCGTCTCTTGTTACGATACTACGTATGACCATTCCAAATTTCTCATGTTTGCTATGCTTTCCAGTGGGCGTCCCTCGTATCTAGTGCAGTCGCTCCAGTTCCTTCACGTGGTGGCTAGTCGTGTGACCAAGTCATCTTCTCAGCTGCACTTAGGGGCCGTCCATTTATTACGTAAGACGTTTGGGGGGGGGGGGGGGGGGGGTCAAAAATGGGCGAAAATTGTTTTACGTAATAAATGGTCGGCCCCTTAATGTGTGTTCCTAGGTACCGGACATACAGTTTTGAGAGGGGTTTATAGTCACGGCCTGCCACCTCTGGAACCCTCTTCCCCTTGAGGTCATCTCCTCCTCCTCTTTGCCTGTCTTTCGATCCAGGCCGAAGTTCAGATTTTATGCTCATTTGCTTGATGAGCTAGAGCGGCGTGCGTTTCAGGGGCTTATTTACGGGGCCATTCACTTCAATTTTGGGTGTACAGGTGACGTCCAACTTCCAAAGCTTCCAAGACCAGTGTACATAAGACTTCCCCAGTGAATAGCCCCTCCGCTTACTCAGTCTTTAGATCTATATTATGATATGTAGTACATGACACTCAGTATATTATGATATGTAGTACATGACAATGTTGTTACAGTTTGGCATCGATTGCGAACGTGTCTTGATCAATATCTACAGTAGGGTGCTGACATTTCGACCTCAAGTTTGGTATTTGGATTCGCACCCCAAAAAAGTCATAGAGATTTTACAGATAAAATAAACTTCTCCAAATTCGAAGAACTTTTAGAGGTCGCTCAGTGGGGTTGAAAAATAGAGAATAATTTGACAGCTTTTATGTTTCAGGGCTCTCACGCTTTCAATTTCTCTATCGTCCTAATTCAGGAAGGTGTTTCAAATTTCACTCAATACCTCAGAACAAAGTTATTTTTCCCAAATGCCGGAAAAAAATTACACTAACCCCACCCCTGATCACCCTATACTTATTCCTACTCTACATCTCTCAAAGCATTCCAGCACAAAGATTTCCACATGGTGGCCACGGTCAGGGAAAACCGTGAAAACCGGGAAATGTCAGGGAAAACAAAAATTGGCCAGGGAATCAGGGAAATGTCAGGGAATTTCAAACTTGGTCAGGGAAAAAGTAAAAGAAATTCCTTACGTGTAATAAATGATTTGGCAAGGAAATTAAAAAAACTTATTATAATTTTTTCCCAACATTGTTGGATTTCCTAATCAATTTGCATCGAAATGAAATCAAGAATTGGGGTTATTATCTAGTAGCACTAATGAAGACAATATTAGGGAGGGAAAATTGATCAACCAGTCAGGAAAAGTCAGAGAATTTTTTTCCCGACAAAAAGTGGCCACCATGTATCGAGCTCACATCACAGAATTAGTGGATTTCTTCCAACAAGCTTATTTAGTTGTATTTGCATATTTCCTTACATTTCTCATGTGAACTTGTACATATTTTTTGCCACACCCTAGGAGACTTGTCTGATGGGTGAATGAACAAACTGTAAACTATAAATTTCTTCAAAATTTGTCAAATGTATTTGTTTCCAAAAGATGATGATAAAACTGAAAATTTGCCACTATATAGATTCCAGGGCTTTTTCGTTGAAAAATTTCTGAGTCCATGTCCTCGATGAAACAAGAAACAACTCGAACATTTTTTGCAAGTTTCTTCACGACAACGAGAGGAAAGAAAGCTCTCAGAGATTTTGGGAGTTTTCTTTTCCACCGTGATCAAGTATAGGTAAGGCTAAGAGATATGTCGCAAACAGACTCCAAGGAATTTGTTAAAATTGCCGATTTCATTTAGTTAAGTTTAGTCGTCCTGTAAGATAAGAAAAGCTTAGATAGAACATTAGTGACTCGTAATACTAATAAACGTACTTGTTGCCGAACCGTTCCTTCCAGAATTCCGCAGCATCAGATTTGGTGATACGAAATTGATCACCAGCGAATAGTCCGTTAGGAAAAATGGCCTTGAGTTCCGAAAGCATGTGGCTAAATACGAGGCTCAGTTTAGTGAGGTTTCTCCTATAGTGAGAAGTCTCGTCGAACATCTTCTCCTTGCCCTCTTTGAACAGTTTAATTGCCTGCTTGCACTTTCTCATCAAATTGTTGATGAAGACAGAAAAATGTTCGTTGTTGTGCAGGGCCTGCATCTTGTCCTCATATTTGCTGTAAATCAGCCTCAACCGCTGATACGTGTCCGGCAGTATGTCGAGAATAAAGGGCGGGGAATTTTTCAAATTCATTCGCTGGTGCTGGCACAGCTTGACCACCTTGTCCATCAGCTTCCATGTCTTATCCAGCATCCGCTTGTCCGTCGAGAGTTTAGGCGGCGTCATTGCGTCCGTAAAACGACCCTGGATTTTCTGGAATATTGAACTTATATGAACCGAACGACTTCGGCTACCCTGTTGTCCCCCGCCTACACCGCCGCCACCGTTGCCGCCGCCGCCGCCGCCTCCCGACATCTTGACCAAGATCTTATTCCTCTCTACTAACGTTTTACAGTTTCTACGACTGTCTTTTTTGTTTTTGTTTTTGCTTATATTGCGTCTCGTAATTCTAGGGTTTCTTTGTATCAGAAGACCAGACCACGTAATTCTAAGATGGAAATGAATCCTCTCTTCTCTCTCCGGCCCACGCGGTCTTTCCTGTCTCCGCCTCTGTCTACCTTCTGTTGTATGGTATGTACCGTAACGCGCGGCACCTCTTTTACTCCCCCCTTACGTCACGGGGCCTCCGTAAATCCCGCACATTTTTTTTCCTTTTAGTTTTCAGCAGTTATATTCTTCTAGGATTTTCTGCTGTCGTTTGGTTGATGAATTTCGTTTTTACAAGCGAATATTATGACGATTGAAAATCACTATGTATTTGTGATCGACATTTCTAGTTCCTTTTCTATTGTTTTTTTTTTTTGCTGTCTGAAAACGTTTTATCAGACCGAATTGTCCTGTTTCTTCTCGTATTCGAGAGGACCGGTCGATTTTCACAGATTATAAACAAAAATCACAGTACAATTGTTTCATGATACGAATACAATTGCTACTGTTCCAAAAAAATTAAAATAAAATAAAACTGTTAATTCAGTACGTTTTTGTTGTCGGTTTTGAGTCGTTCTACAATATCGAGTCCCTTTTGTTTTTTGTCGTATTCAACTGATGGAATACAGAAGACGACAATTCTTCTATTTTTGTTGTTGTCTTCGGATGCAACAAGTCTTGTTACACCGAAATCGTTCAATGATCTAGTCTTGCCGTTTTTTCTTCACTCTTGGCTCATCCCTCTTTTCTCTTATTTTCACGGTATATTATGCGTTATACACATCATACAGACTATATACCACACGAACACACACATACACACACACACACAGACTGTTTAATTACACCGCATTAAACACAGCGAATTTCCTTTTCGAGAGGGCGTTAGATTTTATTGTTTAAGAGGATAAAAAGTAAGTAAATAACAGAGAGCGGTGACGAAAGAAATCATTTAACAAAGTTGATGATACGTGAGAACGAAAGAGAAAATAAAGGGTGAAGAACGTTCAGTCTTCCGTCTACTTCGTCGTTTTTATTTTTCGGCTTCTCTTCTCCGCCTTCTCGTCTATCTTCTTCCTCTTCTTCTTCTTCTTCTTCTTCATTCATTTGTGACACGGAGAAAAGAGAGGAGAGGAGAGCAGCATGCTTCTCATGTGTATGGTAAACGCGCGACGAGGATAGATTGATAGGTGAAGAACGACAACGACGGCGACGAGGATGTCCGAGTTCGTGAAAACGTCAGTTTGGGCGGTCAGTTATTAGCCGGATGAGGACACTCGCGAGTATGACTAGGGGCTGTATCGCCGCGATCACATCACACCTTTTATCGACACTCTAAACTAAACTAAACCAAGTAAACTCGTTACTTATGACTGGAGTTCACTCAAGCTCTTCACTTCAAGCTATTTTGCCCGAAGTCGAGGACCCGAGACTACCCGAGATACTGCCGCCCCCCACCCTTCTCTCCCGGTTAGAGATACGACAGAGATGAGGGAATTGGTAGATGGCAGACTCGCTGTCTAGCAGCGCCGACTCCCGCGAGATACTGGCAGCGGTATCGCCGGAACGGTGAAATTTGAAACCCTGACGGAATTCGCGCGTCTTTTGAATCGTTATGACCAACATTTATTTGTCGGCGTTTATCGAAGACTGTTTGGGTGAAAAGTTTATAAATTTATATGATATTTCAGATATTTCAGATATTTTTCTTTCGTTGTTGAATTAATAGGTTACAAAAATTTCGTACCGGTTCGTACCGGTCTGCAGAAAATCCTTTTTACGAAAGGTTTCCTGCCTCTGAATTTAAGTAAGAAGAGCTGTTTGAAGTATCTCCTCAGAACACTGAGACTGCAGCACGATAGGCATTTGAAAGTTAAAAAATCGATTTCTTCGGTCTTCGAGTGTAGAACTTCTTGCGCGCTAGGCGGTGAAGCGGCGGGTTTCGGAAGCTTGATGCGGCCTCGCGCGTCTTTTGAAGCATAATTATAATGAAATGGATTGCTTTAGAAGAATCTGACGATAGGAAAGTTTCCTCAGATTGAACCTTGAAAAATATCCATGACCAATGGGTGCGTGATGAATAAATACAATTTTTAAAAGCCCTAAGCCTAAGCCTAACCCTAAGCCCCAATTTTCACGCAGTACCTCGGCCGCCATGTTATTCTGTTGAACATGGTTGTCCGCAATGCCGCCAAACGGTAAACTGTGTGTAAAAGGTACTGTGTGACGTCACACGCGACCGGGAAATACAAACGCTGTATTAAAAAAACTTGATTTACGTGAAAACCAACTATAAACCATTAGGTGCAATAGGTTTTTCATCAATACTAATCAATAAATTATGGGATAAGAGATTTTTAAAAAACTCTCCTATTTAGAAATCTTTATTTTCTACACAATGGTCGAACAAGTTTTGAAGTTGGTTGAGGAAAGAGAATATGGAGAAAATTTTTATTCTCATCGTATTTATTACATGCTGAATAGTATAATTTTTTCTAATTTGCGATTAACATTGGAAACATGAATAATTTGCAATTTGCATGTAATTTTATTTTACATACACTAGCTCACAATAGCGCGCTTCGCGCGCTTCTGAGTCCAACTTTCAGATCGTTATTACGGTTGTTCACACATTATTATAGGTACAATAGCTGACGGAAATGCGAGAACCAGCGATTACCGGCGATAGATGCGAGATGCAGCGATAGATGCGATAAATAATCGTGACAGCCAACTTTTTAATTAGGGAATACAAATGACATATATGTATATTAAAAATATTGAGGTTTGTTTGTTTGCATTTTCATTTTTTGTTACCTGTTTCTTGACATTTTATAAAAATCTGAAATATATTATTTTTTAATTATTCAACTATAATAATGTCGATAAATTAATTTTCACCACAAACATAAAATATACGTGATGTGCATTGCTGCAAGTAATTCGGTTATTGTAGTATCAAAAATTCAGATAACGCGTCGGACTTAGTATGCATTGAATGATCCACCTAGTTGATGGATTGATGCATTTTATAAAAATGAATATTTAAATGTAAAGATGATTTGATATGGATTAACTCATGAAATAAGTGACACGAATCAAATAAGTGAACTCAGAATGATATTTTATTGACAACTTTATTGAACAGGTTGTAAACAGAACAAATGAGTGCAGTCAATTTAGCCTTTGACCCAAAAATAATTCCATTCTGGATGAATTATATATAAATCAACGCGTAAAAATCATTCGAACTACATATCAAAAACGGGATGATGTCTCTGTACAGGAAATTGTTGAAATTGATAAATAAACTATCAATATTTTCGCCGCGCTCCCAAATCCCGCACTGTTTCAATGTCATTTGGATTGTAGAATAAAAATTACTGCGTTGTAAGTGAGAAAATTATCTTCAAATTCGAAGTGTGCACCGATATTTTATGACCTATTGTTTTCGCGTTATTAGTTTTGTCAATTTTCATACAAAAATACGCCAAACGATCAGCTGCTCCGTTCGGTTTGCTTCGGTCCGTTCTACGGTGCACAGAAACCATCAGCGCAACGCGGAACGGATTGATGCGAACCGAACGCAACAGCTGATCGTTTTGCGTATTTTTTGATAAAAATTCTTGCACAATTAATAACGTGAAAATTATAGATCTTATAATATCGGTTCCCACTTCGAATTTGTTGATGACAAATTGATAATTTTCTCCCCTAAAACGTGGTATTTGTGTTTTTACAATCCGGCAAGTGACATATTTAAAACAGTTCGTGATTTTGTCGGCGCTGCTCAAAATATTTATACCATAATACAAGTTTCGAGTAAAGATTCCTTCAGCCCCTCGGTGGTCTAATTGGACAAGGCGTCGCAGTACAAATGCGAAGGTCCCGGTTCAAACCCGGGCCGGGGGAATTTTTACTCGAAGAATTGATAATAAAAAATTGATTTTTCATAGGTTTTTTTCGGTCCCACCAAGGTTTGCACGCTCGAATAGAGGAAGAATCTCTCCTTGGTGGGGACCAATAATTAATTAATTTGGTTCGCCTCGTCCGATAAATTCAAATATGTGAATGTCAAAATATTTATATTTTTAAAAATTAATTTCAACAATCTCCTGTCCAGAGACAATATCGTCTCGTTTTTTATATGGTGTTTGAATTTATACGTTGTATTTTTTCGCGTCGATTGATATATAATTCATTCTGTCTTGAATTATTTTTGGGTACCCCATATGACTTAAATACAGTTTGACTGGACTCGAGGGGCGACTCACTCGGAAATCATTATTTTTTTTAAGTTGCAGAACGTAAAACAAGCGACGGTTAATTAGGACAAATAGCGCTCCCTAACGTAAAATAAGCAACCGCTAAGATGAATAGCGCTTGAATAAGCGACGAATAAGTAAAAAATCAGGCTCATAAGGCAAAACGTTGTCTTGTGATTTTTGAGTGAACCTTATGTACTAATATAACTCTTAACCTGATGGTCAGCTTTGATATTTTTTAAAACTATTTTTAGAAAATCAAATGTATGCAACTCTAAAATTTGAATACTCAAATCTTCTCTACGAATTTCAGTATTTTTTTTGTTTTTTTATTTATCATGTGAAGCGAACAATTCAGTTATCAATTTTTGTACGTGAATTTTACAGTAGTTCATAGTACTTTTCGTCATTTACTGAACGCGAGGAATCTATAGCAAATTTAAAAGATCCACCATCACATAATCCACCTAGTTGGTGTATGCATTTGAAAAAATTTAGATTATTTATAAAATTCTAAATTTGTCATTTTGCTTATAACGTCTGCCGAATCCTTTTCTATAACACAGTATCTGCGGCAGTAAATATTGATATTTATTTTATCACTCATTATGATAAAAAACATGAACGTAGATACGTACGGTCGCAGTTACGTTGTATAATTTCTTTAAAACAATTTTTGTCGAATACATTTCTTTTTATGTGCCGTTTGAACGGATCATGTTAGTGTATCATTTCAAAATAGATTTGAGGTGAGAAAGAAACTTCACTTCATCGACATTTGCTTATCATTGAATTGAGAGGGAATGCACACAATTGCAGAACTTCATGAAGTGCTTATTGAATCTCAACGTACATAAATTCAAATATGTGAACTTTTTACAATAATGGGATATATTAAGATTGAAACCAGGAGCGTATGATTTATTTATAACAAATTAACAGCTGTTCTCTGGGCATGTTACGTCCCTAAATGTCAAGGTGATTGATTACTTCAAGGGAAACTTGCTGTAAATGCTACGGTCCTGTGATAACCTCAAGGAAGGTTCAGTAAGAACCAAGAATTTAGGCCAGGCATTCAAAATGACGGTTCTCATCGAAATTGTAAAAGAATGCTATTAGCTGTAGAACTTCAGAGATTCTAATTTCTGTTAAGTGAATGTCGTATATTACTGTTAAGTGAATGTCGTATATTACTTATTCATAACATAACAGCTATTCTCTGGGCATGTTACGTCCCTAAATGTCAAGGTGACAGTAGATAAACGTCAAAGTGACAGGTGGCAAATCTAACGGGTACCTTCGTAACGATACCCCAACCCTCGTGAAGAAGAGGTGCCCCGGACTTTTGGAAGTACGGTATAAAACGATTTTAAAATCGACACAAAAATAGAGGTGAGGGTCTTTCAAAATAGTGTTCTCCAAATAACTATTCGGCATTAGCCTATTGACTATTTCTTGTGAAACCTCCGAAAACGATAAAGTAGATAGTAAAAAACAAAAGAAAAAGATTATCCATCAATCGTCACGTAAGTTTCCTTGTCGAAGATCCTGTGAAGATCCTGTAGGTTCCATCCGGGGCGAAGTTGAAGAGTCCCCTTGGCGGAAGAACAGTCCAACCGGTGTGAAATTATACAGCCGTCGAAGAAGTGACCAACGAATTTCCTCAGGAAGGAGCGCATAAACCAATTAGAATTGTTCATCCGTCTGAAGATCGGTTGATGAACTTCCTCAGGAATGGATCAAGGACACAGGAACTAAAGATGCAACCAAAAGGACCATCAGTACCGGAGAAATCAGCACACCCTGGAGTTGGAGGACAGGGATGAGACACAGGACAAGGAAAAGAGGCATTGTGAATTCAATCTCAGCTCCGAGAACAATGTTTCTCCTTGGAACCAGATTTCGTTCTTTGAAAGCGTCATTGATAAATAATAAATTTAAATATTGATAAATAATCAGAAAGTAGATACTAAAAATAAAAATTATCCATCAATCCGAGATCATTACGTAGGTGTTCTTTTCGGAGATTCTCCATCCGGGGCGAGGTTGGTGAGTCCCCTCGGTGGAAGAACAGTCCAACTGGTGTTAAAATTGTCCAGCCGTAGACAAAGTGACCGTCGAATTTCATCAGGAAGGAGAAAAGCAACTAAAGAGAATTGTTCATCCTTGGGACGATCGGTTGACGGACTCCATCAGGAATGGCTCCAGGACACAGGAACTAAGGATCGTACCCAGAAAGACCATCAGTACCGGAAAAATCAGCACAACCTGTAGTTTGGAGGACAGGGATGAGACACAGAACAAGGAAAAAAGACATTGTGAATTCAATCTCAATTCAGAGAACAATGTTTCTCATTGAAACGAGATTTCGTTCTTTGACAGCTTTATTGATAAATAATAAATTGAAATAATTGACTTCGTTACATAGGTGTCCTTTTCGGAGATCACGTGAAGATTCAGTAAGTCCATCCGGAGCGAAGTTGAAGAGTCCCCTCGGTGGAAGAACAGTCCAACTGATGTTAAAATTGTCCAGCCGTAGACAAAGTGACCGTCGAATTTCATCAGGAAGGAGAAAAGCAACTAAGGAGAATTGTTCATCCTTGGGACGATCGGTTGATTGACTCCATCAGGAATGGCTCCAGGACACAGGAACTAAGGATCGTACCCAGAAAGACCATCAGTACCGGAAAAATCAGCACAACCTGGAGTTTGGAGCACAGGGATGAGACACAGAACAAGGAAAAAAGACAGTGTGAATTCAATCTCAATTCAGAGAACAATGTTTCTCATTGAAACGAGATTTCGTTCTTTGAAAGCTTTATTGATAAAAGAAGCAGCGATAGATGCGATAAATAATCGTGAAAACCAACTTTTTTATAAGGGATAATAGTTATGTGCATGAATTTTTTTTTCAGAATTTTTTGAATAGAAATGTGCGATGCAGTTACCTACTTCCTTGAATGCATTTAATTGATCGATCGACATTTCTAATATCAACTGAATCAAAGTCGCTTTTATCGTCTTTTGATTCGACGGACGGATGCCCAACAGGTTGAAGATCGTATTTGACTGTATGCAAGTTCGTAGATAACGGTCCCTTCGTTGATGCTCGGTTTACAATATGCTCCAAGTGATATATAATCCAAGTGAACATCCTGCGACAGGTTGTAATTATCTTGGAACATCAAAAATGATTATTTTTTGTATGGTCGTGAGATATTAGTGATTATTAACTATTTCAATAATCGTCAATACAAGTGAAATTATTTTAAAATTATCAATGAGTGTCATGGACTTCATACCCGGTAATGAGTAAAACAAATAATAAAAACACCTTAATTTCAATGAAAAATCGTATTTGATGACACAGATTGAAATAAGACTTTAATTTAAAAAATCGCGAGACTAATAGAGTTCTCTGTAAACGTAGTTTTTGATTAAATTATTCTCGCGCTGTTTACCGATGTATATTTTTAAAGAATCCCACGAACGAACTCGTGAACAAGCGACATATAATTGTCCATGACTAAATACGTCTTTTCGAAGATCAAGCCCAATTTTATCAAAAGTCTGTCCCTGCGATTTATTAATCGTCATTGCAAAAGCTAGTTTAATCGGAAATTGTCGCCTCTTGAATACGAATGGATAAATGTTTTCACAATACAATGTGATACGATTCAAAAACACAATTTCACCAGCTTTATCACCCGTCAAAATTTCGCATCGTAGCAAATTATTTCCTAGATCTAAGATGAGCAATCTAGTCCCGTTACAAAGACCTTCGTGGATACTTAAGTTTCTTATCAGCATCACAACACTATTAGCCCTCAATCGCAGTTCGTGGGGAGGAAGAGACGACGGATTAAGTGAATTCAAGTATTCCGGTAAAAGAGCTTCACTCGTGTTATCGTCATCGACACCGTCGACACTGGTATAAACTCGCTCAGTTTTGACATCTAGAAGTTGGACTATCCTTTGATTGATTTCATCCACGTCAACGTTCCGTGCAGATAATATAGCACATTTTGCTGCGTCTCTGTAGCGTTTCTGTTGAATCGAGTAACCAAAGATGTCTTCTACTATGTCAGCGTCTGTAGAAGGAAGACAACGACGTGGAATAGCTACGTTCTCATTTGCATCATTCAGCTTTCCATCACCCAAATCCAACAAAAATTTTGCAAAGTCAACTTCGTCAGGCAAGGTTCGCAGATTTTCCGTCAACGTATACTTCACAAAATGCCTCCATGTTGTACTAAATTTGATGGACAAATTCACTGTTTCACTGCGAGTACCATGCATCTTGACTGGAAGAAGTTGTCTGAAATCTCCTCCAAAAATTACAATTTTACCGCCAAAGGGTAAATCATTATTCATAATATCTCGGAGTGTTCTATCCATCACTTCCATGGCATATCGCGGTGCCATTGGTGCTTCGTCCCAAATGAAAACATCAGTATTCTCTAATACTTTCGCTTCTTTAGATTGTAATTTGATACTGGAAGATGAATCCGAAAACAGTGGAACAGGTAATCCAAAAGTTTTGTGTGCGGTCCTGCCATCAGGTAGTAATGTCGCTGCAATACCCGTGAACGCCATTGTACTTACACGTTTACTTCGACTCTTCAGTAAGTTCCATAGTGTGATGTACAAGTAAGTTTTTCCAGATCCTCCTGGCCCGTCAATGTAAATACATTTATGTTCAACTTGACTTTCAACGTCAATGACGTTTAAAATCATATCGACAATCTCTTTTTGTTTTACGTTGAGTTTATCGTATTGCTGTAATCCGACTTCTCTAGCACGTTGAACCGATATTTCGTCTTCGATTTCAACAACATCCGTTAACTGCGCCATTTCAGGAAATTTAGATAAACTCGAC